>SEYY01005500.1:30000-45000 GCA_009176605.1 Armadillidium nasatum
GAAGAGATTAGCCTTTTCAGTTGGAGTGTTAGCAACAGAGCCATCAGAGCGAATAAGAGGAGGAAAGGAAGATTTACAGAAGTTGTTAGAGATGTTTTTGGCAAGAGGCCAGAAAGATTTATCAGTAGGAGAGTTTTAGGAGCTCCGCACACCTTCTTTTAGTGAAAGCCTGCTTTGCTCGTCGAAGAATATCCCTGCAACGATTCCGAGCAGAATGAAAATTAGCAAGAGTGATAGGAGAAGGAGAGTTTTTCCACTCTCGATACGCGATGTCTCTAGCCTGAATGGCAAGAGAGCAGGCGCGATCGAACCATGGATTTTGCGGAGAAAAAGATTTAGTTGAAGAAGGAATGAACCTGCTCATCCCATCAACGATTACAGCCCCCACCTTATCAGCGGAGACTGACGCGTCTTCAGAGACAAAGCAGTCCATCCAAGGATAGTTAGCATAGAAGCAACGCAAAGCCTCCCAGTCAGCCCGATCAAAGTGCCAGAAGATACGCTTAGGGCAGGGTGGAGCAGTTGGAGAGAAAGCTTGAAAATTAAGAGTAATTAGATTGTGGTCAGAATTACCGATAGGTGCGAAGACAGCGTATTTATAGAGAGAAGGACTAGTAGTGAAACATAAGTCAAGAGTGTTTAAGAATTGGTTTTGGGACGATCCGGAATGTGTGTAGGTTCTTAAAGGCAAGGCTGTATGTAATGGATTGCGTTACATTTGGACTGAAAGTTCTCAATAATAAAAAGTGGAAAGAGACTTTTTTGATTTTTTGAGGTGAAACTTCAAATTCCTCTACAGTACCGTTTTCCAACCGGAGTCCGCAGAACCTTTGAGGGAGAACACAATGGGAAAATGTTATTTTGGGGGTCCTTAATACGAGCTAAGGGGTCCATGATAAAATTACCGATAACCTTCCTTTGAGTAATCACACAATATCCAGAAGGATTGATGAAATGTCTGAAGATGTAGAAAATCAACTCATTGCTCAATTTCGAGTGAAGCAGTTTGCAATGCTACTCTAAGAATCAGCTTTGATGGGTTATGAAGGGCTTTTATTAGCATATGTACGATATATGGGTGATAATGAATTGAGGGAGGATATGCTTTTTGCATGATTCCTCAAAACAGATACTAAAGATGAAACAATATTTAAGCCTTATTTTAGAGAGAAAAAATATTCACTCGAAAATTTATTGGCTTGTGCTACTGATGGCGCTCCTTTTATGGTCGGGACTCGGTAGGTACAGAGGGTTTATCACTCATTTAAAAAATGCATTGCCAAAAGTATTTTGCATACATGCGTGATTCAACGCCAATATTTGGTAAATATTCGCTTTTATGAGAGAAGGCTAAAATGTATGTCATTGTTTTCCCATCATCTTATCCTTTGGAATCTGGCTGTAGTCGTGTAACAAAGTTAATAAAAAAAATCGTAATTGACTTGAAATAGTAAAAAGGGGTGATCTTCGTCTTACTCTCACCAAATTGGAGCCAGATATTAAAATGCTAAAATCAAAGCATCAGCCACAAAGATCTTATTAGTAGGACCTATTAATAGGGATCCTATTTAATAGCATTAGGTATAAATTTATAAAAGTTGTTTGAAATAATATTTAAAAAAATTTTTTTTTACTAATTCTATCATTATAAGTAAAAATGTGTTTAAGTTATCAATTAAAATTTTCAAAACTTGTAATTTACATTATTTATATTATATTGGATTGAATTAATTATTAGCTTTTACTAACCTACAAAATAATTATTAAATTTAGGAATTTTATATATGGGGGTCCAAATACGTAAAGTTGGGACTCAGGGGGGTCCACCAGCAAAAAAATAAGGTTGGGAACCCCTGCTCTACAGGTTGACAGTTTTAGCGAACACTTGTCACTAGTTTTTTAAGTTCTGTTAAAATTCCGTTCACTGCCTCCTTTCTGCTACCTAAAATTCTGATCAATTGAAAAATATATTTATCAAAACCAATTTGAAACTATATGAAATATTTGATTATAGTTTCCTAAATATGTGGAATAAGAAATTTATTTGTTATGTTTCATAACCTTTTCTTTAACTACATAGTGTTTACCGAGTAGGATAAATGAATCTGCTTTTGTTTTTTGTTTTTTTTCTATTAAATGAAAAGTAAACATACAGAAATATTAAGAATATGTTGGTAACATAAATTCATAAGCTTAATTTCACCTATAGGTTTGAAGAGGTAAAAGAACTATCTTATTATAGTATAGGTTATCTATTTAGAAAGACAATTATCTATGCTTACATGAAGCAATGAAAAACTAAAAATTACATTTTAGGGCAAGTTTTTATGCCAAGATTGTTTAAATTTAAATCGGTAATCGAATAATGTGAGAATGTATATCTTTCCCAATAAGATGCGACATTCATTTATAAAGGCCTAATGTATGATCAACTTTGTAATATAGTTAGAACAACTTCGAAAAGATGCACAACCCTGGGAAATGTTTAAAGTGAAGTGCATTAATAAAAGTTATTATTTTTCGTGAAATTCTGAAATTCTTGCCGTTTTGAAAAACACTTAAGACAACCAGAAATGACTAATAAAGTTGATATATTGGCAATATTGAATTTTCAAGACAACCAGAAAAAAACTAATAAAGGTAATATATTGATAATATTGAATTTCAAGACAACCAGAAAAGACTAATAAAGTTGATATTTTGATAATACTGAATTTCAGGACAACCAGAAAAGACTAATATAGTTGATATTTTGATAATATTGAATTTCAGGACAACCAGAAAAGACTAATATAGTTGATATTTTTATTATAATATTGAATTTCAAGGCAACTAGAAAAGGCTAATATAGTTGATATTTTGATAATATTGAATTTCAAGACAACCAGAAAAGACAAATAAAGTTGATATATTGATAATATTGAATTTTTAAATTATCCTCATATATTTGGGACAAGATTTTGTTAAGCTTTTCTGTAAGTCGACTCTTACAGACTAGTCAGCAGTTATTCAAGAGCGGCATGACATAAAATGTTTAGTGGTAATTTAAACTAAATAATTTAATCGACTTAAGTAACTGTTGACAATAAGAGAAGGAAATGTTATAAGCCTATAATTTTATTATAAATTATTAATTAATTAATGATTCAATAAATATATAAATTATATTCTGTATTAATATATATATATATATATATATATATATATATATATATATATATATATATATATATATATATATATATATATATATATATATATAGTGTGTGTGTGTGTGAGATTTTTTCAGAATGTTTGCTGGTCACTAAATGTAATTGAATATTAATAGCGAATGTCTCATATTACTTGCCATAGTCCCAAAAAATTTTATTTCTCCAATTTATTAACAAAAACATCTGAAATATTCTTTGGTTCTGTTATAGGATCTGTTGTATGTGTATTTGTTTATTCTATTGAAATATTTTGTATTTTTATATTATTATTATTATTATTATTATTATTATTATTATTATTATTATTATTATTATTATTATTATTATTATTATATATATATATATATATATATATATATATATATATATATATATATATATATATATATATATATATATATATATATATATATATATATATATATATATATATATATTTTTTTTTTTTTTTTTTTTTTTTTTTTTTTTTTTTTTTTTTTTTTTTTTTTTTTTATTTATTATTTTATATATATTATATATATATATATATATATATATATATATATATATATATATATATATATATATATATATATATATATATATATATATATATATATATATGTTTATTATTTCACATAATTTTAAAAGTTGTTTTTAAGTGTTATAAATGCATAATAAAAGGTAAATTAAAATAGCAGTTTTTAAATGCAGTTTATTATGTAATAATACGTAAGGTTACGTTTTTCGATGTAGGTGGATTTGTTGTCTTATTTCGAAGAGAGTTTGTTTTTTTGTTGTTTTTTTTGTTTGATTTGTTTGTTTGTGTGTTTGTGTGTAAGACGTAAACCTTTTCACCTTCCTCCATTCGTCTTAATTTCTGTTTTGCTCTTCGCCTCCAATCCACTTGAGAATTATTGACTAAAAGGGGATCTTATATTAAATTAGCTATATATATATATATATATATATATATATATATATATAT
Source organism: Armadillidium nasatum (assembly GCA_009176605.1). NCBI lineage: Eukaryota > Metazoa > Arthropoda > Malacostraca > Isopoda > Armadillidiidae > Armadillidium > Armadillidium nasatum. The sequence continues at coordinate 34,180 of SEYY01005500.1, forward strand.
ATATATATATATATATATATATATATATATATATATATATATATATATATATATATATATATATATATATATATATATATTATACGGTTATGAAACTAACTATTAAATGCATAATAATTATTCAGGCATGGGTACACCCCCCCCCCACACACACACACCCCAAAAAAAAAAACTTAATACTCACACATTCTTTAACCGTAAACTTTTTAAATGTAAATAAAAGCGTTAAATGAAGGAGATAAAATTTTAGAAATGAAGATGATTGAAGATAATTCCACAGAACAAAAATGGCTGGAAACATGGAGATTCCTCATGAAACAAGAAAATTTGGCGATGAAATAGTACAGCTTTTAATTGTTGCAAGATTATAATTAGAAAAGTAGAATATGCAGAGACATAATTCCTATCTCACATTGTAAATAATAAAAGAACTGAGAAAGAGGTAGAAGTTAAATAATATTTTGTAAGTCTTTTGGTCTAGTACCCTCTCTACCTTATTCAAAAGACAAGTAAAACTGTGGTTGTCTTAACAGTTGCGAGGAAAGTACTGCACGCAAGTGTGGATGAGACTCTTCAATAGTTGGGGCACTTTAGAAACAGAGAAAAATTTCATAGAAAGTCTTAACTTCTTTTTAATGAAGTCCTGACCAATAATAATACCCTTTCAGTTCAGTAGAAAGCAATACCCAACTTTAAAATTACAAATTAGTTTAACGTAATACAACAGTTAACAAACGAACAAACAAACAAAAACAAACAAACTATTATATATATAATATATATATATATATATATATATATATATATATATATATATATATATATATATATATATATATATATATATATATATATATATATATATATATATATATATATATATATATATATATATATATATATATACAATTATTACATCTAATAATGTCCTTTGTCTGCATTTATACACTGCAAAAAAAGTCCGCTTTAATTCCGCTCATAGAGAGCGGAATTAGGATTTTTGGAGAATTTTAAAGCGGTTTTCATTAACTTAGAAAAAATTAGCCTTATTTTTAACCTAGAAAGCGGACAGAAAGCGGACTCTCATACTGATATTTTTTAAATTTTTAAATTCCGGCTACAAGACCGGAAAATGGCATATCACAGAGGCAAGAGCGGACACACCCGCGAGCGCGCGCACGCAAACACACACACACACACACACACACACACACACACATATATATATATATATATATATATATATATATATATATATATATATATATATATATATATATATATATATATATATATATATATATATATATATATATATATATATATATATATATATATATATATATATATATATATATATATATATATATATATATATATATATATTATAAAGCTGTGATTACCATTTGTCTGTGTGGTTAAAAAAAGGAATTTGTTTTTATTTGTTCCAATAATTTTTATTTACGAATTTTCGCGCCTCTGCAATTTCGGCCATTGCTCATTAGTTGATTCCTACGATACACAACAGTTCCGTTACGGTGTGATTATATATTATGTTTAATTTTGGTGCAGATTTGGTAATCCTCAAATTGTAAGTATGTATAAGTATTTTTAAAGTGAAACCGTCTAATTTAATTAAAATGTTTTTTTTTTCTTTGCGAGGTATGTTTCAAAAATAATTTAGGATTGGGATTATAAACTGCAATTAGTGATGCTTCAGGTTCAAAACATGAAAGCCTATCGCTTGTGTTTTGCTTATGTACAATATATATATATATATATATATATATATATATATATATATATATATATATATATATATATATATATATATATATATATATATATATATATATATATATATATATATATATATATATATATATATGGAGATTGTTTCTGAGTTTCGATATTTTTTATATCGATATTTTTTTATGTCGATATTTCTGATTAATCGATATTTTCATACCTATACTTAGCCTTAGGCTACTATGTCGTGCAAACGTTCTTGTGTACGTTAGGTCTCTTTTACGGCAAATTCTTGTGTAGGTTAGGCCTCTTTTTACGGCAATTTCGGTAGTTCAGGTTATGATAAGTCGAATTAGGTTCTGCTAGAAAAGTAAGTAATAATAATTGTGTGTATAGTAATACTACCTCTGGCAACTCTCTTGTTTACGATAGGCTTCTCCGAAATTTTCGATTTTCGATATTTTTTAGCAATCGAAACTCAGAAACAATCTCCACCTTTACCATATATATATATATATATATATATATATATATATATATATATATATATATATATATATATATATATATATATATATATATATATATATATATATATATATATATATATATATATATCACACACACACACACACACACACACACACACACACACACACACACACACACACACACACACACACACACACACACACACACACACAATGTGTACGCTATTTTGATTTTTTCTGTAAAAATGTTAAATGACCAAATAGAATCAGAAATATTAGCTATATATATATATATATATATATATATATATATATATATATATATATATATATATATATATATATATATATATATATATATATATATATATATATATATATATACCTTATAGGCTTATAGTATAATGTATTCAAAGTTTATAATACTAGAAAATGATAATCCACACATAAGCCCAATATTTATAAATATTTCATTAATTTATGAAAAGTTTAATTTTTAATTCTAACTGGGTGTAAAATGCAAAGAAATGTAGATGTTATATTGTGTTCTGAAAATCTTATACTCAGAGATGAAAGATGGTATAAATTGTGCAACTCTCATCAGAACTTGTCCATATTCTTAAGTATTTTAAAAATTCCTATAATTAAAAACTGACTAAGCATTATTTTCCCTTTTTTTGATTTTTTAAATATTTAAAATTTTTTTTCCATGTGACAATGAATCTCATACAAAATTATTACTTTAGTTTGAAGAATATTTGATTAGAAGGTCTAAATAAAAGAGACAATCAACAAAACAGTCCTCTTAATCAGGGTTGGAAAAGCCCACTGCCCGGCTAACCCAGGTAAAACCCACTGGGCTGGGTTTTTGGGAACCAAAAACTCACTTTGCCGTGAAGTGGGTTTTTGCTACTTGATTTAGCTGATATTAATAACAAAAATAAGTGAATTTCTGTCTCCTGAAGTCTTGACACACACAAAGTAAAGGATAAATAAAACCTGCAAACTTATTTTTATGCAGTTTAATTCTTTAATATTTTAATTACTAAGTAGGCTACCTGAGTTTAAGAATAAAGACTAATTTAGTATCAAACACAATATGAAAATCACAATTCACCAAACATGTTCATCCTTGGATTTCAACATTCTGTAACATTTAACTAATTTTTTTTGCCTTTTCATTGCCTAATTTGTTTATCAATTTGTTATGTATAAGGCCATAAGTTGAGAACGATTGAGATCAATTAAGTGGCGTGAGATCACAAAACTGTCTATCTTCACTTGCTTGGTCACAATAGTCCCCAGCATTGATGTAGCACTTGGTCCACTTGGACTTGGAGTCGGTGTGGGTGTTCTAATACTAGTTGCTGGACTGACTGATCTTGGTTCTACAGGTACAGGTGATCGTGATCTAGATCAATAAAGTGTTGGCGATCTACTTTGGCCCACAGGCACAGCTGGAGCTGGTGAAAATCCAGTTGCCATTTCAACATCACCATCATCACTGCAACCTTCACCTTGGCCAATAAGTTTATATTGATCACACTTTCCCAAGATGGGCTCTTATTCTTTCAATTTTGTTGCTCACCAGATTACTGCAATGGTTGCATTTTCTCTTCTTCACAGTCTTTCCATTTTCTAGAACATTTACACTCTCAAACTCTCCCCAAGCCAGGTCTTTCAACCTCTCACTCCTATTCATGATTTAAGATAGAGAAGCTTTTCCACCTTAAAGTTCTGTTAATTGAATGCTATAATTTAATAATTATTTCATTAGAAATTTAGAAATACCTGAAAATATAAAAAATATTCTTAAAACATTTGATTTTTTTAAAAAGGGATAAATAAACATTTTTACATTACTGTAAACACACACAAGCTTGCATGTGTCTACAGTAATTGGAAATGAAATAGAAAGTGTTCTATGGTACAACACTTTTTTACCAAAAACCCAGAAAACCCATCAATTCCCCGGGTTTTTGGCAAAAACCCACCCGGGCTGTGTTTTTTTTTGGAAAAAACCCGGGTTTTTGCCAACCCTGCTTTTAATATTTTAGAACATGCTAGCCAAGATTTCTACAGATATAGCCATTCATTTTCAGCCACAAATATCTTAAGTCAAGAATTGTACAGATCTAGCAATTCATAAAGGGTAGGCATGGCCCTCCCCTACATTTTCAGCCACAATGTTTCTAAAGTTAAAAAAGACCATATATATATATATATATATATATATATATATATATATATATATATATATATATATATATATATATATATATATATATATATATATATATATATATATCCGTGTCATCTCAAAAAAAAACTTTTGTGGAAGGTTCTTGTGAGGTCAAAAATCTAGGGAGGGGGGCCATGGCCCTACCTTGCCCCCATAATGGTGCCCATATATATATATATATATATATATATATATATATATATATATATATATATATATATATATATATATATATATATATATATATATATATATATATATATATATATATATATATATATATATAGATATGAAAGATAGAAGAGGAATTGAAAGGAGTAGGTGCTATGAGGGTGTCTGCTGTTGCATTGAATATGAGATTGGTGATGTTGGAAGCCTATGTACCTATTGTGGTCATGTCCCAGTTCTACATGCGGAGTTGAAAATGCTTAAACCTTCAAATATTACTGAATATCCCAGACAAGAAAATAATTCATTGGAAGAGACTATTTTGAATGGTAAATTCTAAAATTAAGTTTTTTCATATTAAAAATAATTTTAATTATATTTAAGAATTGTATAAATTAATTTTTTTTAATTGTTAATTATTATGTAACAAGTTTTTGTAGTAAACTCTACTCATTTCTTTACTCCAACCTTAGAGCAACTCCAAATTTTACTGTCTAATATTTTTGTTATTTTTTAATTTCCACTTCATTCATACTTGATTTATTTCTTTTTCATATATTTATAAAAGCTATTTTCAAATGAACAAATATTTCATTATTTCAATATTTCTTTTTATTGCACTTGAACAGTATATATATATATATATATATATATATATATATATATATATATATATATATATATATATATATATATATATATATATATATATATATATATATATATATATATATATATATATATATATATAAAAGGAATAGTCAAAAATGTTCCTATAGTTCACCCATTAAAATATATTTTGGTAGTTTTATGGTGGACTTTTTACTTTATTGAATAGTCTGTAAAACTAGATTAATATCGATTAGAAGCGATGCTGAGAATTCAAACCCAATTGTTATACAAGGAAATAATGGGCAAATAAGGGATAGTAACAAGCCACATGGACTTACTAGTATTAAGACTGCCCTATCAAGGTAAACACAGGGCAGTAAAAAGCCATAATTGTAAATCAAGACTCTCCCAACCCATCTATCGGCATAGGCTTGGCCAGAGGTGGAGAACATTGGCCCACTGCAACATTGTTTCCTTCTAAAAAAAAAATTCTACCAGTAATTACTACCAATACCTGTGGCATGCTGTATGGATCAGAATTTCTGAGTATCTGTTAGTAACCTATATAAATTGATATAAACCTAGATATAACCCATATGGATAAACCTACCCAAAACTTGGATGGATTTTTTCAATAATGCTGAGCAGATAAAAAAAAGGTATCATTTTTGATCTGTGTGTAAAGGCCTATGAGAATTCATGCTAAATTTAAAAAAAAAAAAAATTATTACCATTTATCCCCTAAAAAGCAAAAGTCCTAAACAAATTTGTTTTACCTCACCTCCTCTCCACCCAAAAAAAAGTATATAAATAAGTAGGCATGTCCGAAGTTGTTAAAAGTATTTATATCATTAACATTGAATATTATATAAGCTAATCTTGCATTCATTTAGTTAGAATATATATATATATATATATATATATATATATATATATATATATATATATATATATATATATATATATATATATATATATATATATATATATATATATATATATATATATATATATATATATATATATATATATATATATATCTAACTAAATGAATGCAAGCTTAGCTGACAATATTCAATGTTAATGATACACAACTTCAAGCAATTTCACAGTGGCCTATTTATTTATTATTATTATTATTATTATTTTCTGGGGGGGGGGTGAGATAAAACAATTTTTTTTTTACTTTTGCTTTTTAGAAGGTAAATGCTAATAACCTGTTTTCTAAAAAAAAAAAAAAAAAAAAAAAAAAAGTGTGAATTTTGTTAGGCCTTAACACACATCACAAATAATTTTTTTTTTATCTGATTATCATTTTTGAAAAATCCATTCATTTTTTGGGTAGGTTTATGGCAACAATAATCCATATGGGTTATATCTAGGTTTATTTTCAATTTATATAGGTTACTAACAGATACTCAGCAATGTTGACCAACACAGCATGCCACATGTATTAGCAGTAATAGCTGGTAGTTATTTATGTACGGTATATATATATATATATATATATATATATATATATATATATATATATATATATATATATATATATATATATATATATATATATATATATATATATATATATATATATATATATATATATATATATATATATATATATATATATATATATATATATATATATATATATATATATATATATATATATATATATATATATGGTATCTATCCTCCAGTGAGCAAAGTCAGATTCTGGTCAAGATTGGCCAACATGACCCAATACACAGTGTTTGAAAGTGTGCAAGCCAGAGGAAGTTGGGAAAACAGATACAGGGAGTGGGTTCCAAACTTTACCAGTTGAGTACATGTAAGATTGAGCATAGGGGTTAAGTCTAGGCTCGGAGAGTTGGACAGATAAAGGATGAGACTGTAGAAAGACATGTCACTCGAGCTCTTGTTAATGGAGGAGGTATGCGATGGGAGAGTTCAGAAGAAGTGTCCATTGTAATAATGATAGTATAGAGAGAGTGAAGAACAATTTGATGGGCAGAAAGAGAGTGGAGAGAATTAGTGAGAACAGGAAAGTTGATAAGACGAAGAGCCATAAATATATATAATGGATTAAATTTAATATTCATTCAATGTTTTCTGACTATATCTTGAGCAGAAACAACATGCATTTCCCAATCATCAATGAACCTGCTGTTTTCTCTTTTAAGATATTGGAACATTGATGAGTAAAGTCAAAATATCTCTGATATTTTTTAAAGGTTCAATCTAAAGTGAGTATGCAAATAGTAGGCCTATTGGATTTTTGAAATGCATTTTAAAAGAAATAAAGAAAATTTTTTTATGGAAACTTAGAATTCATTTAGAAGCTCATACTTAATGTTGCAGAAGGTCACAGGTTCTCCAGTCCCCACCCCTGGTTTAGAAGATATTAATTCTCAGAAATATTTTTAAACTTAAGTATTGAAATTTCAAATAGTAACCCTACAGAGATACTACAATAATATGAATATGAGTATAAGAACTATTTATAGCCTAACTAATTTTGAATTTTCAAAATGAAAATTATAAAGATCATCAAAGAAATATCAACTTATTTTAGCCATTCCCATTCCTTTCATAATCAAAATTCTTTTCTGAGCAACTTACAATCAGGTACCATATATATATATACCGTATATTATACGGTATATATATATATACCTATATTATTATATATATATATATATATATATATATATATATATATATATATATATATATATATATATATATATATATATATATATATATATATATATATATATATATATATATATATATATATATATATATATATACTGATATATTCAACATGATTTTGAATTCCATCTGTCACTCATCAACCAAGTATTTTTTCTAAGTCATGCAGAAAGGGGTTATAAGTTATAACCTTCAAGCTTTCTTATATGTTAGTGTCTAATTTAGTTTCTTCAACTTACTTAGATATTTAATTTCATGCATATCATATTTTAAGAACATAGTTATGCCCAGTACATAAGAAAGGAAAAATATTTCCCAATATAGTTTTTATTGAGAACAGGTGGCTTTAGTTGTTGGGCAGATAATCTTTGATGTGAAGGTTTGTTTGATTGAAACCTTTTTGTTTTTTAACCAACTAAATAGAAATCAGATTTCTTAATTTTTCTTTTAATTTGCAGGTGTTGAAGTAAATCCCAATCCTCAGTTTGATGCATCTCTTACTAGTGAATATAGTGATCCAATTTTCTTTACCAAGTTTTTCTCCAGCATTGGCAGATTATCTTCAAGGTAAAGCGACTCAAAGCCGGATTCATTACTATAGAAAACTCTTTGTTTCTGAATTATCAGTATATTTGAAGTAAGTACTAAGAATTGCTCACTGAAAGTTACCCGATTTTCTTTTTTCATTATTATTTTAGAAAATGTAATTATATTGTTATTATTACTACTATTATTATCATCATCATCATCACTACAACTATTTTACGCACAAGCCAGTTAGTTAATAAGTATACCTGAATGATTAACGGGGAGAACATGGATGTGTTGATCCAAATAAATTTGGGTTACGTTAGGAGAAACGTTGAAATTTGTGAGGAATGTTATAGTAGCGATAGGTGTAGAAAAAGGAATATTTGCTTGTCAAATAGTTCCATTGAAGGTGAAATTAAAAGGTTCAGAGATGTCAAAGAAAGAAGGAAGGAGAAACTTTGATAGAATAAAGAATGAAAAAATAACTGACCCACAATGAAGATTAAAATATGTGAAAGTATTAGAGAAGAGTGATGTTGAATGGAATTGGTCTAAAGCGAATGGTGGTATTTTAAATAGTGAGAAGTCTGCAGATTCACAAATAGAAAAAAAACAAAGGAAAATGGTGGAATGACGATTTAAAAATAGACGCGAGAAAAAATGCCCAGGGCGGGAGAAAACTGGAAAAGCAAGTGAGATGGGAAGGAAAGATAATTGAAAGATTACAAAGAAAGGAAAAATCTAGTAAATATGTATATTCGAGAGTGGAAGGTAAACGAAGCAGAGATGTTTATAAGAAAAACAAAAATAAAAAAAGCAGAAAGTTTCTTAAGGAAACAAGAAATGAAAGAAGTGAGAAGTAAGAGGTGAGTGGCAGAGTGAAGGATAATGTGTGAGCTGTTGGCATAGTGTTAAATGGAGGGGATGTAAGAGCATTGTAGTATATATATATATATATATATATATATATATATATATATATATATATATATATATATATATATATATATATATATATATATATATATATATATATATATATATATATATATATAGGGGAAGTAATAATTATTCAATGTGATTTTCCAAAGCTGTATCGTTAATACTTGTTTTTTCAGCCAAAACAATTACCTGGTTTCAAAAAACAGAGCTGAACAAAAATGGGGCTATAAAGCGCTGGAGAAAGCTATTCTCACTGCATACCCAAATATACATCAGGATGAAGGAGTTAAAGCAAGTTATAAGAGGACAGGACCTCTTAAGTGGGTTATATCTCATCTTGCAGATAGAAGAAGAAAACAAGTCACTCGTAAAGAAGGAAAAGTATTTGTATGTGAAACTACATCTGTTGATGAAGCATTCAATCTTCTGCAGGTATTTATTGCATGTTATTCTAAACATTTTAAAATTTAATGTGAGATCATTTGAAATAGAATTTCTCCTTTTCTACGCCACTTGCTGCATGTATTATTGATTAACAGTTATGATGAAATAAGTATCATGTAAAATCTAGAACAAGTAATTTTAACAACCACAGCTTTATATCACTTAATGTAATATGCTATTATTAAACTCAAAAATTAAGAAAGTAAATGCATCTCGCAGTAATATTTTTTATCTTATTCACAAAATATAATAATGTAAAGGTAAAATATCTGCTAAAATATTACGTAATTATGGCAGCGATGCAATCATTTACTAGAATTGTAAATTGTATTTGTATATACTACTTTTATGTTTTTAATTTTTAATATTACTTTGTAGACTTTACCTTCAAAATTGTGGCAATGTACTCAGCTAAAAAAGGCGCTTTTCATAACAAAGGATCTTCGGTGTCGCTTGCAAGCAGAAGGAGACGATACCAGATTATCTTTTGGTAGATTCTATTGTAAGTTGCTTCATTTTTATTTAATTTTTATTAATTATTTTATTTTTTATTTATTAAATTTTATTTAAATTATTATATTTTATTTTAATTATTTTTTATTAATTTCCTAGATATGTAATTCAGCTAGAGAATGTTACATTTCCTAACACAACACCTATTATTTAATTTTTTTTAATGTACCCAAGATGCTTAAATTCCAACACTTGTTCCAATTGCTTCTTGCATTCAGAAATTACACCATTGTGTTAATATACTCGCCACCACCACCACCTACCTCTTACTAATAAACAATTCCATTAAGACTTCTTTTATTCAATGCTCAAAAGCATCGTGGTATAACCCTGTGAAATCTTCTAAGCCCTCACTATTTCTTACCATTTTAACTTATTCCTCGATCCCTTAAATATTTTCATAATAATAATAAT
>SEYY01005500.1:52500-57984 GCA_009176605.1 Armadillidium nasatum
CTCTCTCTCTCTCTCTCTCTCTCTCTCTCTCTCTCTCTCTCTCTCTCTCTCTCTCTCTCTCTCTCTTTATAAATCAAAGCTGCTGCCCAGTACGCTGTTCTTTTCCAATATTTCCGTTTTCAGAATTATGTTATTCCACTGTTGATACTTCCTTCACTTCTTCTCTTCATATTTATTATTATTTTCAAATCTCTTTCTTAAGACATTCCAATCGATCTTCCAAATCTTCATTAAAAATAAGAATAATTTTTATTATTATTATTATTATTATTATTATTATTATTATTATTATTATTATTTATCGTTTGGTTTGAAATAGCTGAAGTCAACATTATTATCGACTTCTTTTAGTAATAATCCTATTATGTTTTTTATTTACGTAAAATTAAAATAGTTTCAAAAATCTCTTTGAAAGTACTTATTTAATAGGCATAAAATTTTTATTACCTTTTTAAACATTAATCTAATTTGGGAAAAATATTTACAAATTAAGTTTCAGTAATAATAATAATAATAATAATAATAATAATAATAATAATAATAATAATAATAATGATAAAAATAATAATAATAGTAATAATAATGATAATTGGAAGAAGAAGAGAATTAAATAATATAAATAAATAAAAATCTAAAAATAAATTTAAAAATGAAATTTCAGTAATAATAATAATAAAAATAATAATAAAATAATAATAATATAATAATAATAATAATAATAATAATAATAATAATAATAATAATAATAGGAAGAAGAGAATTAAATAAAATAAACAAATAAAAATATATAAATAAGATAAATCTAAAAGGTTATTGAACAATTATTGAAAAAAAGAAATTGAACAACAGTTGAATAATAATAATAATAATAATAATAATAATAATAAAAAATGAAATAAAAATTTTTAATATTTCATTTTTCTTTATTTATTGTTACTCAGTTGTCAATGACATTTATAAAGTTATAGTTTTTATAATTGCATAATTAGATATTATAATTATTTTTATTATTTATTTTTTTAAAGAATTTGTATCCGTTTTTGTAATTTTATGGCATTAAAAATTTGTAAAACTTATTATAATTACTAATAATTATAATAATAATTTTTAAAAATTTATTATAATTATAATTAATAATTTTGTAAAACAATAATTATTAAAAATTATAATAATAATTTTGTAAAATTTATAATAATTATTAAAAATTATATTAATAATTTGGTAAAACAATAATTAATAATAATTATAATAATTAATAATTTTGTAGAACTTATAATGATTAATAATAATTATAATAATTAATAATTTTGTAAAACATGAATTATTAAAAATTATAATAATTAAAAATTCTGTAAAACTTATACGAATTATTAGTATTTATAATAATTAATAATTTTGTTAAACTTATATTAATTAATAATTAATAATTTTATAAAACTTATAATAATTAATAATAATTATTAATTTTGTAAAACATATAATAAATAATAATTTTGCAAAACAATAATTAATAATAATTATAATTAATAATTTTGTAAAACTAATTAATAATAATTATTTAATAATAATTTTGTAAAACTTATTATTAATAATAATTAATAATTAATAATTTTGTAAAAATAATTAATTAATAATTTTGTAAAACTAATATTTAATAATTTTGTAAAACTTATTCCATGGTTTGTTTTGTTTACCTGTTTCGGTGGACACAGTTCCTTGTTAGTTGGGTTAGGTTCGTTCTTTGAAAGAAATGGGATCAACTTTTTAACCTATTTTAGTACACATATATTCTAAAGTTATAGGGTGAAATATAATTAAATCATTTGTTTAAATGTAAATATATTTGATAAATGAAAATCGTGAAAAAAATAATGTCATGAATAGGAAATTAATATAGAAATTGAAAGATATAAGAGAGAGAGAGAGAGAGAGCGTCAAAGAGAGAATATTTGACATTAGGTTTGACCACATGAATAGGATATTAATATAGAAATTGAAAGATATAAAAGAGAGAGAAAGAAATTAGGAAAGAGAGTGAGAGCGTGAGAGAGAAAATATTTGACATTAGGTTTGACCACATTCAGGTAACGACAATAAATAATGCATATTCGTCGTACCAAAAGGCTTATGCGAAGCTGATTTAAGACACTAAATAATCACATTCTTTAACTTACCATTCACTTCGACAAGATCTTCCTTTCTATCAATTATAAATTTTAATCTTATATATATATATATATATATATATATATATATATATATATATATATATATATATATATATATATATATATATATATATATAATATATATATATTATTATATATAATATATATTATATATATATATATATATATATATATATATATATATATATCTTGTAGTGTACTTGATTTACATTTGAGCGATGATTTTGAAAATGAAGCCCAATATCTTTTAGTTTTCAAGATGCTTTTGAAAATGAAGCCCAATATCTTTTAGTTTTCAAGATGATTTTGAAAATGAAGCCCAATATCTTTTAGTTTTCAAGATGATTTTGAAAATGAAGCCCAATATCTTTTAGTTTTCAAGATGATTTTGAAAATGAAACTCAATATCTTTAGTTTTGAAGATGATTTTGAAAATGAAACTCAATTATCTTTTAGTTTTCAAGATGATTTTGAAAATGAAACCCAATATCTTTTAGTTTTCAAGATGATTTTGAAAATGAAACCCAATGTCTTTAGTTTTCAAGATGATTTTGAAAATGAAACTCAATATCTTTTAGTTTTCAAGATGATTTTGAAAATGAAGCCCAATATCTTTTAGTTTTCAAGATGATTTTGAAAATGAAACCCAACATCTTTTAGTTTTCAAGATGATTTTGAAAATGAAGCCCAAATCTTTTAGTTTTCAAGATGATTTTGAAAATGAAGCTCAATATCTTTTAGTTTTCAAGATGATTTTGAAAATGAAGCCCAATATCTTTTAGTTTTCAAGATGATTTTGAAAATGAAACCCAATATCTTTAGTTTTCAAGATGATTTTGAAAATGAAACTCAATTATCTTTTAGTTTTCAAGATGATTTTGAAAATGAAACCCAATATCTTTTAGTTTTCAAGATGAGATGAAAAATGTTATTTTAATATCTCCTTTGATTGGTAATGGTTAGAGTCCTACCAAATTTTACCTGATTTGAGGAAAAATCTAGCGTTTGGAAAAGTGTAACTCAAAGAAAGTCGAAATAATTGATAAATAGGAGTTTATTCCGGACTTTACCAGAGGAATACATGTTAGATTGAGCATAGCGACTAAGTCTGAGATCGGAGAGCTGTCAGAGAAAGATTCCGATTTTGTTAAAAGGCGTGTCTCAAGAGCAGTCCTCATAATATGATGCATGTGGCTAGAGAGTTTAGAAGAGCAATCTCCTTTGATTGATAAAAAAAAAAAAAAAAAAATAAATAAATGAAATAAAATCTGCTACCCATAAAGCTGGGTCTCATAATACAATTTGTGAAATCATTAGCCAAAAGAAACTCGAAAAAATTTGTATTGGTGAAAAAATTTCTGAAGATTAGTGAGGACAAGTTGTAGATCCACACACATATAAAGAAACTATTACAAGACCTCGGTATGAGCAGCTTAGGATCTTGGACCTTTCACTCAGCTCTGAAAACATTCATGAAAACAATGACTCTCAATTATTAAAATATATTTGAAATCCTTTTATCCAGTGGAATGCAGGATATCCATGCAGAGTGCATTCACATGTATATTTTGACTCAGAACCTCGGAACAGTGTCTAACGAGCAGGGAGAACGCTTTCATTATTCATTAAGACATAAGAGTGATGGAGCATCTATATCAGTGTTTCTCAACAGGGTTCCACTGGGACCCCAGGGGACCACAGAATCTTTGAAGGAAAAAATATTTAATTTAGTAATATTACATATGAGTATAAGGGGTTCACATACTTAAAATTAGGACTCAGGGGTCAACAGGGGGTTCACATTTATTTACTAGTCAGAACTCAGGCGAGTGAAGTGGTGCTTACAAATCAATGTTGGATATTATATATAGGGGCGAACCAGATAAAGATAGAGAGTTTTTTAGAAGTTCCAAAGTATAGAACTTTAGTTTGTGAAGACTGCCGAATAAGGTTCTACTCTTATATTAATCTTTCGATATATATATATATATATATATATATATATATATATATATATATATATATATATATATATATATATATATATATATATATATATATATATATATATATATATATATATATATATTATAATAAATTATAGTGTTAAAAATTATACACACTTTATATATTTATTTAGTTTTTAATTTTAATCCCTATGTATTACATTTGATTGTAGAAAACAACTGTTATTTCACATTTATTATCTGGAACTTATTCACTCTGTGTTTTAAACCTAGCTTTCGCGGGATTTTCTTCTTCCCGCCTCTTTCAGGGTTGTTTTAAAAGAGGTCTTGTTAAAACAACCCTGAAAGAGGCGGGAAGAAGAAAGTCCCTCGAAAACTAGGTTTAAAACATAGAGTGAATAAGTTCCAAATAATAAATGTGAAGTAACAGTTGTTTTCTAACATCAAATGTAATACATAGGGATTAAAATTAAAAACTAAATATATATATATATATATATATATATATATATATATATATATATATATATATATATATATATATATATATATATATATATATATATATATATATATATATATATATATATATATATATATATATATCCTAGGAGTACATTTTTATTTCGGTAATAAAAAATTTCAACTGATACTTAGCTACAAATGATTCAGTCGTTAAAACGAGTCCATTAGTGAAATGCTCTTGTCACTGATGGGAAATAATGTCTGGCATTCGCGATAGGCCTGGGCCAGGCAGCGGTATCCGCCGTGGGCCCGTGAAACCCAAGGATCTTCCTCGAAAGATCCCATTGACAGGTCGTAAGTCCTTCCTGGGGGGATAAAGATTATTATTTATTGACTAATCTTACCAGTTTCCCTGGTCTGGAAAAGCTACACCAGATGAAGATTAAAAAAATAAAAAAATAAACATTGCTTTAGTAATTTCTTTTGTAAGATATTTAAAGTTTCCTAATTTATTAGTATGAATGTTGCTGAAAATGGTGCATTTTATATAAATAATAAATCGAACTGGAAATTTAAACATTTTATGTAAAAAAAAAAAATAAAAAATAAAAAAAAAAAAATAAAAAAAAAAAAATTCTAATATATCCGAATAAATAAAAAAAAGAAATTTAAGGAAAAAAAAAAACGGAATAAAAAAAAAATGAATAAAAAAATGAATTAATACAATTCTTTATTAATGAAAATAAAAATGAATCATACAAAATACATAAATACAAAAAAAAAAAAAATTTAAAAATAACCATTATATATTAAAGGCAATTAATATAATTACAACGTACGAGTAAAGAGAAAGATTTATTCAA
>SEYY01005501.1:0-5000 GCA_009176605.1 Armadillidium nasatum
ATTATTATTATTAACAATAATAATAATTATAACAATAGTAATAGTAATAATAATAATAATAATAATAATAATAATAATAATAATGATATTATTTTTATTGATAAGATTATTAATATTAATATTAATAATAATTATAATAATAATTAATATTTAGTAAAAATATATATAAATATTCTGCGGAGGGTATTGAGAGGGAGGGAGTATGGAGTCCCGGCTAAATTGATAAGAGCAATAAAGAATACGTGTGTTGACAGTTTCTGCAAAGTAAAAACACTGATGGATGATAATACTTGTTTCGGAATTACGATAGGAGTAAAGCAGGGAATGTGCTCTCTCTCAGATTTCGTTTATAATTTTTATGGACTGTTGTGGAAGGCATTTACAGAGAGGAGTGGATGGCGAGATCCTCGGATATGCAGAATATCTGACGTTGGTTTCAAAATCTGAGGAGGTGCTAGAGAGGTTTGTCACGATGTGGGATGAGGTTTTAACTGCAAGAGGAATGAAGATCAATAAGAAGAAAACGAAGTTTTTGTTGGTGAACAGGGTTCAGGACGAGATGAGCATAAGAGTGAAGGATGTTATACTGAGACAGAGGGATTGATTTGAATATCTTGAAGCATACTTTGGTGTGAAAAATGATATGTTCTTGGAGATGAACAAATAGAATTGGAAAATTTAATAGAACATTTGCCTCGTTGTGTCCATTACTCAAGGATACGAACATCCCAAGGAAAGTTAAAACCATATTGCATATGAGACCTGTATTAACATATGGACACGAGATTTGGACACTTAATGCAAAGGTCAAAAATAAAATACATGCCTGTGAAATAAAAGTATTGAGACTAATAATAGAGGTGACGAGAATGGATAGAATGAGAAGCGAGAATGTGAGATCCGGGATTGGGGCGGAGAGTATACTGAATTTTGTGGATGGAAGCTGCTGAGGTATTCGAACTTGTAAAGAGAATGGACTAAGATTTGTATGCAAGAAGGTACTATGAGTTTAGACCGGAGGGGAGGAGAGGAGAGAGAAGACCGAGGATGAGATAGAGTGATGGCGTTGAGAGGTCGAGGGAGAGAAGAGGAAAAATCATGGAAAAGGTGGAGGAGACAGGATGTGTGATGATATTCGACAATGGAGGGAGTTCGTTCAAGACAGCTGAAAGGTGCTTGCACCTACAGGAGTATGGTGTGGAAGTAACAATATTTAGAAAATTTTATATATATATATATATAATATATATTATATATATATATATATATATATATATATATATATATATATATATATATATATATATATATATATATATATATATATATATATATATATATATATATATATATATATATATATATATATATATATATATATATATATATATATATATATATATATATATATATATATATATATATATATATATATATATATATATATATATATATATATATATATATATATATATATATATATATATATATATATATATATATATATATATATATATATATATATATATATATATATATATATATATATATATATATATATATATATATATATATATATATATATATATATATATATATATATATATATATATATATATATATATATATATATATATATATATATATATATATATATATATATATATATATATATATATATATATATATATATATATATATATATATATATATATATATATATATATATATATATATATATATATATTATATATATATATATATATATATATATATATATATATATATAATATATATATATATATATATATATATTATATATATAGTATATATATATATATAATATATATATATATATATATATATATATATATATATATATATATATATATATATATATATATATATATATATATATATATATATATATATATATATATATATATATATATATATATATATATATATATATATATATATATATATATATATATATATATATATATATATATATATATATATATATATATATATATATATATATATATATATATATATATATATATATATATATATATATATATATATATTATATATATATTACTATATATTATATTTATATAATATGTTAATTATACATTAAATATATAGCTTTAAATATTATTTATAATATTATATTTTTTCATATATTTTTATGTATTTCATATTTATATATATTATATTATATATTGTATATTTTATATTTTATATATAATAATTTACATATTTTATATATTTGATTTTACATATTTAATAATTTTTATTATATATTTTTATGTATTCCATATTTATGTTATATACATTTTAAAATATTAGATATTTACACTATATTTTCATATATTTATACTTTTATATAATCAAAATAATTTCACCAGTCAGAGTATTATAAAGGAATTATACAGGAATATTTGTTTTACTTAACAGGGATATCACATTTTAATATATTTTTTTCATATATTTTTATGTATTCCATATTTATTTTATATGAATTTTAAAATATTACATATTTACCTTATATTTTTCAGTATATTATATACTTTTATATAATCTAAATAATTTTACCAGTCAGAGTATTTATAAAGGAGTTATAAAGGAATATTTGTTTTACTTAACAGGAGTATTAAATTTTAATATATTTTTTTCATATATTTTTATGTATTCCATATTTATGTTATATACATTTTAAAATACTACATATTTGCACTATATTTTTCATATATTAAATACTTTTATACAATCTAGTGGATTTTACCAGTCAGAGTATTATAAAGGAATTATAAAGGAATATTTGTTTAACCTAACAGGTATATTCAAGTGAACTTGAAAATGAATTCAATCATTTCCGTGAATGGCTTCATACCTTTGAACTTTACAGGGGCAAAAAGACAGGTACAGACCTCGAGGATGAAGGAAGAGTTGTTGGCAAATTTAAGGTTTGAGTTCATTTTTTTTTTCTTCTTTTCTTATTATATTGAAATTTCTTCTTATAATTTTAACTGTTACTACAGTTATAATAATACTAAATTCTTCAAATCTGAAATTATCTTTCATTAATTATTATTATTATTAATAATAATAATATTATTATTATTATTTATTTATTTATTTATTTATTTATTTTTGTTTTGTTTTATCATTATTATTATTATTATTATTATTATTAGTAGTAGTAGTAGTAGTAGTAGTAGTAGTAGTAGTATGTTAGACTACAGAAATCTATAATAGATTATCTTCTCTCATCAGATAAGAGAATTGTATGCAATTTTAAAGTTATACCTGGGATGCCCTTGAAATCAGACCATATGATGATAGTGGCAAAAATTAAGATAAATAATTATAAATAATAGCCAGTATATATAAAAAAAAACATATAAAATCAAAACTACTCAAACTGTAGATTTTAAGAGCTGAGTTTATGCACAAGATGAACGAAAAGATGAATGAGTTTGAGGAGGGAAGAGAGAGCACATGCGCAGAGATTCAGAGGTGTTAAAAAGTGATGGCAGCAGAGGTTTTGGGAGAAGAATGAAAGGGTGGTGGAAGAAAAAGTCACACACCTTGGTGGAAGGAGGAAGTGAAAAGAGCAACAAAACAAAATACCATAAGGATGAAGGTATGGTTGAAAAGGAGACTTCGGAATCTAGAATGCAATATGTTCTGGCCAGATATGAACCAAAAGCTGTAAAGAGAATAGCTGAGAGAGAGAGAGAGAGCTAGAGAGAGAGAGAGAGAGAGAGAGAGAGAGAGAGAGAGAGAGAGAGAGAGAGCTAGTTGGTGATGGGGGAGAGGTTGGAGGAAAACCTTATAGGAATATATCCTTGAAATATTGACTTGTAAAATCATACAGCAAAGATAAAACCAAGGTGAATAGCATAAAAATGCACAAGGTGACATTGATAGAAATTAACCAAAAATGGAACAAAGTATTTTGAATCTTTGCTGAATTTGTAACAGGAAGGAGAAAATCTAGAGGAAAGAAGGGGAGAAGATTTTAGGAAATGACAGAGGAGGAAGAGATCACGACATAGAAGTTTAATTTGGCTTTTGCCAAAATGAAAAGCGGTAAAACTCCCGTTAGAGGATGAAATAGTGATAAAGCCAATAAAAAATGCCGGCAAACAAGCCAAGACTTAAATATTTCAATTACTTAAATATGTATTAGTGTAGGGGTCAAGTAAAGGAGAAATGGAGAAAGTTAGAAATAATTCCAATATATAAAGACAAAGGAGATTCTAGCATTTATTATTAATAATATCATTAATAAACAAAATAGTAAAGGTTTATTTCACCTTGTCTACAAATAATTTCGTTTTCATTGTTTAACTTTAAACAATTAACAATAATTATTATTAATTCCTAATAATAAATCAACTCTCAATAGCTTTTTTAATACATTTACCAAAAATTTCTTTGAAAAGAACGGAAGCTTAATACTATAGTTGCAGGGATCACTAATAATTTAATTCTCGTTGCAGGGCTCTCTAATATTGTAAAACTCATTGCAGGGAACTCTAATAATGTAATTCTCCTCGCAGGGCTCTCTAATAATGTAATTATCGTTGCAGGGCTCTCTAATAATGTAAAACTCGTTGCAGGGCCCTCTAACAATGTAATCTTCATTGCAGGGCTCTCTAATAATGTAATTCTCGTCGCAGGGCTCTCTAATAATGTAAAACTCGTTGCAGGGCCCTCAAATATTGTAATTTTCTTTGCAGGGCTCTCTAATAATGTAAAACTCGTTGTAAGGGTCTCTAATAATGTAATTCTTGTCGCAGGGCTCTCAAATAATGTAATACTCGTTGCAGGGCTCTCTAACAATGTAATTCTCGTTGCAGGGGTCGTTAAAATTGTATCGTTGGCCATTACCAAAAGACATCAGCGAAAAAACCATTATGGGAGGTGATCCACAGTACGGGTTTTTTTCAGGTAAAAAAAATTTACTTTAAATGTTTTTTAATATT
>SEYY01005501.1:25000-27500 GCA_009176605.1 Armadillidium nasatum
AATTAAGATTTTATCTTAAAAGTCTTAAATCTAGCAATATGAAATGCAAAAAAGGAAAACTTGACATACCAATGAAAAAAAGAAACAATATAGCCTACTAGTGTAAAAAATAAACTTGACATACCAATATAAAAAAGGAACTTGAATTACCGTTGCTGTCAATAATACATGACATACCAATACAGAAGAGATAAATGAAGTACTACACTGCAAAAATTGTCCTAACGAATCGTTGGGACAAGTGGTAAAAATGTCGCAGTAAAATTTTTTATAGAGAAAAGACATGTTAAGCATTAGAAAGTCACTTCACCAATTTATTTCCTAATAAGAAAATATCTGAAAAAATTTGTTGTGACATTTTTGCTACTTGTCCCAACGATTCGTTAGAAACATTTTTGCAGTGTGTTGTAGCCAAGGAAACTTGACATACCAATGTTAAAAAGGAACTTGACATACAAGTGCATAAAAAGAAACTTAACATGCAAGTGGAAAAAAAATAAACTTGACATACCAATAATAAAAAAGGAACAATATATTAAAGTCAAAAGTAAACTTGATATACCAATGAAAAAAAGGAACAATATATTAATGTCAAAACTAAATTTGACATATCAATTAAAAAAAGGAACAATATATTAATGTCAAATCTAAATCTGACATCCCAATGGAAAAAAGGAATAATATATTAATGTCAAAAATAAACTTGACATACCAGTGAAGAAAAAAGGAACAAAATATTAATGTCAAAACTAAATTTGACTTACCAATGAAAAAAAGGAACAATATATTAATGTCAAAAATAAATTTGGCATACCAATGGGAAAAAGGAATAATATATTAACGTCAAAGGTAAATTTGACATACCAACATAAAAATGGAACTTGACTTGCCAAGAAAACTTGAAAAGTAAACGTAAAAAGTATTCAACTCATTTTTTTTTAACAAATTAAAAATGATAAAATAATACAACAAATTAATTTTAATACTAATTAAAAAAATTCTTTTAATACTAATTTAATTATTTAAATTGTTTATCTAATTTTAATTTATTAATTACTAAATATTATTTTACTAAAAGCGAAAACCTTATTTTATTAGGATTCAGTTATGATTCTTTATATATACGTATATATATATATATATATATATATATATATATATATATATATATATATATATATATATATATATATATATATATATATATATATATATATATATATATATATATATATATATATATATATATATATATATATATATATATATATATTATATTATATAATAATATATACAAAAATTTTTCCTGTATTGCTGCTACTCCTTTTAATAATAAAATATGATAATTATGTTAAAAATTATGAGTAATAATAATAGTAATAATAATAATAATCAAAAAAAAAAAACTGTTACTTTACTAATAATAATAATAAAATAGCAGTAATGATAATAATAATAATAATAATAATAATAATAATAATAATAATAATAATAATAATAATAATAATAATAATAATGAAAAGGAAATAATAATAATAATAAAAATAATGATAATAATAATAATTATAATAATAACAATAATAATGAAAATATATAATAATAATAATAATAATAATAATAATATATAATAATAATAATAATAATAATGATAATAATAATAAAAGTAATAGTAATAATAATAATAATAATAATAATAATAATATAATAATAATAATAATAATAATGATGATAAAAATGACAAGGATAATAATAATAATAAATATATAATAATAATTAATAATAAAAATAGCATAAACAGCAACAGTAATAAAAAAATAATAATAATAATAATAATAATAATAATAATAATAATAATAATAATAATTAATTCAATTCAATTCAAAACATTTTATTCAGAAATTGGTACATTTACAGGTTTAAAATTTAAAAGTAGGTCCTACTCTACTAAATTCAATAATATACATAACAATAATATAGTGGCTGTCCAGTTTTCTGAAAAGGGGCTGCTAGGGGAAAACACTGTGGTTTCCTTTGAGCCCCAATATTTAATACATCAATATATACATAATTATACTTTATTTAATACAGGTTAAGATAGGTTACTGCTAGAGTAACAAAAAAAATTTTGATCATGTAAGTAAATAAGCAATGACGTTACTTATGATGTTTACTATGATATAATAATAATAATAGTAATGATGATATATACTTAAAGATAATACTAATAATAAGAATAATAGTGTCAATAAGAATATAATAATAATAATAATAATAATAATAATAATAATAATAATGATAATTACAATAATAATAATAATAATAATAATAATAATAATAATAATAATAATGATAATAATAATAGTAAAAATACCGTTAACGATAGTAATAATAATAATGATACTAACTACTAATAATATTAATAGTAATAATAGTTGTAATCAGTAAATTATTAATCGAAAATAGTAACAATAAAAAATGATAATAATAGTAATAAAAATAA
>SEYY01005502.1:0-5000 GCA_009176605.1 Armadillidium nasatum
AACCTATCACAGATTCTCCTTGATATTTAAGCTCTTAAATTTAAATTATGCAAACAATGCTGTAGAATAAATAAATAATGTTGGGGATCAGAGAGTTGTCATGGGTAAGACAAGAGCAACAGAAAGCAAAACCTATAAGAGGAAAAACTGAGGTTTCCGTGAAACAAATAAACTCATTTCCTTGATTTAAATAATAATAATGATGATGATGATGATGATGAATAATAATAATAATAATAATAATAATAATAATAATAATAATAATAATAATAATAATAATAATAATAATAATAATTTTTTCCTTTCTTTTCACAATTACGATTAGCAATAGTGTCTGTAATAAAGGCGCGTTTTTTAACAAGTTCTTTTCTGAATAGAATCATTTACATAAAATTTATATTTCAACTTCTTGATTGATTAGTTATAAAGAGTCAGTCCTGAGAGTTCAGAGTTCAGAGAAGCAACTGCAAATTGACGGTTGGCTTATAACGGTCACTACTTTTCTCCCGCGTGATTTGACAAAAAAAAAACTTAATTTTATTTATTCATTTAACAATCTGTGAAATTAAACAAAATAGTTCAAAACTTATATCAAATAAAATATCACCTTAACAACAACAACAACAACAACAACAACAACAATAATAATAATAATAATAATAATAATAATAATAATAATAATAATAATAATAATAATAATAATAATAATAATAATAATAAATAATAATAATAATAATAATAATAATAATAATAATAAAAATAATAATAATAGGAAAGACACTGCATAATGTTTCACTAATGTTTCATCTTATTGATGATTTCAACAAGTTTTTCAATATATATATATATATATATATATATATATATATATATATATATATATATATATATATATATATATATATATATATATATATATATATATATATATATATATATATATATATATATATATATATATATATATTAATATATAGGGTATGAGTTTGAAATTCTTTCTACAGAATCCCAGTTATTTAGTAAGCGTTATTTTGAATGATGTGTCACCCATTATAACACACAAAACAAATCCTCTTTTGAAGAGAGCTATTTTTCGTTGCTTTCCACCTTCGTATTTTTTTCTCAAACTTATAATACCCATACCCAAAACTGAATCGCCACTTCATTCCTTCAAATACACTCACTAATTTATTCACATTTACATAAATAAATTTACTTTACTATCTTAAATATATATATATATATATATATATATATATATATATATATATATATATATATATATATATATATATATATATATATATATATATATATATATATATATATAGAGAGAGAGAGAGAGAGAGAGAGAGAGAGAGAGAGAGAGAGAGAGAGAGAGAGAGAGAGAGAGAGAGAGAGAGAGAGAGGAGAGAGAGAGAGAGAGAGAGAGAGAGAGAGAGAGAGAGAGAGAGAGAAAGAGAGAGAGAGAGAGAGAGAGAGAGAGAGAGAGAGAGAGAGAGAGAGAGAGAGAGAGAGAGAGAGAGAGAGAGAGAGAGAGAGAGAGAGAGAGAGAGAGAGAGAGAGAGAGAGAGAGAGAGAGAGAGAGAGAGAGAGAGAGAGAGAGAGAGAGAGAGAGAGAGAGAGAGAGAGAGAGAGAGAGAGAGAGAGAGAGAGAGAGAGAGAGAGAGAGAGAGAGAGAGAGAGCAGAGAGAGAGAGAGAGAGAGAGAGAGAGAGAGAGAGAGAGAGAGAGAGATTTTTTGAATTTGCCAAAGTGGCATAGAATCAGAAATGGAGCTCGGAATCAGTAAAAATTGGTTTATGGGAACTGGAAACAGGTTGAAAAACCTTCTAACAACGGTTATCAGATTCCCTAAATAATTGGAATATAAATAATAATCGCATGATTCTCAATTCCTAGAATCGAAACTCGAGTCAGAGCATCTTATAACAAATTCCACGTTACTGAACTAATGGTAATCAATTGCTAATGTCAATTAATAATAACCTATAATTACTTACTATTTAATAAAAACGACAACTGGTAATAATTTTTATAATTACCTAACATCAGCATAAGTAAATATTTTTACATGTGTGCAAATGTGTGCACAAAACCTATCATATGAACACATTTCTGACGCACGTGATTATTGCCTCTTATTGGTTCTTCTACAAAATTTCAAATAATTGATCGAATGCCAAAAACAATAATTACCAATTGACAGATTTCTTAAACCATCTTATTTTTATTGCACAAAAACCGAATGGGAATTTCGATACTTTTTACTAAAAGTAAGAAGAAAATATTTAGATACAATTTCTAAATAATCTCTACAATTAGTGGAATCACTTTTATATAATATATATATATATATATATATATATATATATATATATATATATATATATATATATATATATATATATATATATATATATATATATATATATATATATATATATATATATATATATATATAGCGCATAACTGAGGTGATTCTCTCTGGCATGGAGGCGTACATTCCATATTCTTTCCCTTCTACTAAACCTAATAAACCTTGGTTTAACTCTGCTTGTTCTCGTGCTATCCGCCGCAGGGATGCTGCCTTCAGGGATTACCGTCGTCTTCAAACTCCAGAAACTCATGCAACTTATATTTCATCCCGGAATCGTGCAAAATCTATTCTTCGAGATACTAAAAACTCTTTTCTCCGTCGCAAATGCAATAATCTTTCTGGCTCCTCTTCTTCGCCCTTTCTGGCATTTTGCAAAAAAAATGTCAACTCTAACTTTGCTTCTTCCTCTTTCCCTCCTCTAGTATCTTCTGACGGTTCAACAACTGCCGTTTTGCCTTCCTCTAAAGCTGAACTCTTTGCTCAAACTTTTGCCTCTAATTCAACCTTAGACGATTCCGGAGCTGTTCCTACTCCTTCAACCCCCTCCAACTCATTTATGCCTAAAATTGTAATTTCTTCTAAAGATGTCACTTCTGCTCTCTCTGAGCTTAACACTAAGAAGGCGTACGGTCCTGATGGTATCCCTCCTGTGGTTCTCAAAACTTGTGCTTCCGAGCTTGCACCCTGCCTTGGTAAACTATTTCGTCTATGTCTTTCTACTTCAACCTTCCCTTCTTGCTGGAAACGTGCGCTCATTCAGCCTGTGCCGAAGAAGGGGGACCCCTCTCAACCCTCTAACTACCGTCCAATTTCTTTAACCTCCGTTCTTTCTTAAAGTTTTCGAATCTATCCTTAACAGGAAGATTTGGAAACATCTCAATTCTTCTAATCTTTTATCTCTGATCGCCAGTATGGCTTTCGTAAGAAACGCTCTACTGGTGATCTTCTTTCCCTTCTCTCTGACTCTTGGTCCTCCGCTCTTCGGCATTTCGGTGAATCTTTTGCTGTGGCGCTAGACATATCGAAAGCCTTTCGATAGAGTCTGGCACAAAGCTTTGATTTCCAAACTTCCCTCTTTCGGAATCTATCCTTCTCTCTGTGATCTTCTCTCTGATTTCCTTTCGGTCGTTCTATAGCAGCTGTTGTAGACGGCCACCGTTCATCCTATAAATCTATAAATAGTGGTGTTCCTCAAGGATCTGTCCTATCCCCAACACTTTTTCTGCTTTTCATTAATGACCTTCTCTCTATTACTTCATCTCCTATCCACTCCTATGCTGATGACTCCACCCTTCATTACTCTTTTCATTTTGAAAGACGCCCCTCCCAGCAACAGTTAATAGAGGCAAGGAGGGTGGCCTTGGAGCAACTAACCTCTGATCTATCTCTCATTTCAAATTGGGGCAGAGAAAACATGGTTGTTTTCAATGCCTCAAAAACTCAATTCCTCCATCTCTCTACTCGACACAATCTTCCACACAACTACAATATCTTCTTCGAAAACACGCAACTCAAACCTTCATCTCTCCTTAATATTCTAGGTGTTTCTTTTTCTCGTGATCTTTCTTGGAAAGATCACATTACCTCTCTTTCTAAACAAGCTTCTAAGAGGTTGGGTGTTCTGAGGCGCCTTCAGTATTTCTTCACACCACCCCAGTTGCTTGCTCTGTATAGGGGTGTTGTTCGCCCTTGTATGGAGTATGCGTCACATATCTGGGGTGGTTCCACTCATACAGCTCTCCTGGAAAAGGTGGAGTCTAGAGCTTTTCGCCTTATCAACTCTCCTGCTCTCACTAATTCTCTCCAATCTCTTTCTGCCCGTCGTAATGTTGCGTCACTTTCTCTTTACTATCGCTATTACAATGGACACTGCTCTTCTGAACTCTCTCGTCGCATACCTCCTCCACTGAGAAGGGTTCGTGCGACTCGTCTTTCTACACAGTCTCATCCTTTCTCTGTCCAACTCTCTGACCCCAGACTTAACCGCTATGCTCAATCTTACATGTACTCTACTGGTAAAGTCTGGAACACACTTCCTTCATCTATTTTCCCAACTTCCTATGACTTAGCCACCTTCAAACGCCGTGTATCAGGTCATGTCGGCCTTTAATTAGACAATGTTCCCGACTTTCCCCCTAACTCTGGTGGAATATTGGTAGGCCTCTGGCCTTTGCCCACCAGAGGTGAAATAAAATATATATATATATATATATATATATATATATATATATATATATATATATATATATATATATATATATATATATATATATATATACGACAGGATCGGATCATGTGAAGAGATAAATGCAAGGACGACAGGACTAGCCATCCGGCCTTGTGATTTCTCTGTCAACGGCTTGTAACTACTCCAGAACCAGCATTGGGAACCATTGCTCGGAGAAGCGCAATCTTTTGAAGACCCCTGGGAGAGAGTGTTTGGAGGTTGGTTTGAGAACGATGCTGGTCCTACTGAAAGGGTGAAAACCCTACCTGAAGAGTCTGGATATAGGACTCATGGACCGGCATGGGGACCGGCGAGCCGAAGAACTTGATCTTTTGGAGGGCTCTGGGAGAACTTCTTCAAGCAGATGGGGAAAGATGCTGGTTCCACTGACAGG
>SEYY01005502.1:12500-15000 GCA_009176605.1 Armadillidium nasatum
GGAGATCATTTCATAAAAGCTCTATTTTGAATAAAAATAAAATAAAAACATTGAGCGGGGCTTAATTGAACTGTGATTGGCTGAACCTGAAATGATTTCCATTTTATATAAATATTTATTTCCAGCTTAATAGGAACGAACTTCTGCTGACGACTGTACATAATATGGTTTAGTGTCGGAGCGTTCAAGCACGTTAGCTTCGGTCAAAAACAGGAGTTAAGACTGAAAGATAGATGCGGAGTTAAAGAAAATAGAAATTAGAATTAACAAAGAAAGAACTACACACAGGGTAAGTTTAAAGTGTTTTGACGGCACCAAACTCATCATCAGAGCCCGCTAACTCTCAGGTAATGATAGAGTTGTAAGAATGGTAGATTGGGGACTAATTTTGGAAGAAGCCCCCCCCCCCCTCTTCGTTTCTACGAAGATACGTTTGTTTATGCAATTTTCTATTAATTTGTAAAAAGTTGGGTAATAGTGTCAGTAGTTTTGTGAAAAAAATATGAATACCAACAGAACTAGTCTATAGACATTCCTGTACAGGAAGGCGTGTGGATGAGTTACAAAAGGAACGAACCATTAAGCACCCGAGTATAGGGGATGTTCCGCATGGCACTTTGTCAATATATATATATATATATATATATATATATATATATATATATATATATATATATATATATATATATATATATATATATATATATATATATATATATATATATATATATATATATATATATATATATATATATATTTTTATTTATTTTATTTTATTTATAAAAAATAATTTTTATATATAATATTAAATATTAAATAATATAATTATTGCTATATATATATATATATATATATATATATATATATATATATATATATATATATATATATATATATATATATATATATATATATATATATATATATATATATATATATATATATAGGCGGTCATTCCGGGGCATGCTAGGTAAGCAGCGCTTAACCAATTTCAATAGATTATGAAACTGTAAACACTTGATGCAACAGATATCATTTCTTAACTGAATTTATAAATCGGAGGGTTTACTACGTCCTGTGTAAGGAATGAGATGCATAACAGAGCTTGTTAAAGTGTGTATGTATATGTATATGTGTATATGTATATATATATATATATATATATATATATATATATATATATATATATATATAATATATATATATATATATATATATATATATATATATATATATATATATATATATATGTATATATATTATATATGCCCCTGAGATTATATATATATATATATATATATATATATATATATATATATATATATATATATATATATATATATATATATATATATATATATATATATATATATATATATATATATATATATATATCAAGAAAAGTATGTCAAAAAATGAATGCAGTATACTCATGAATTAAAGTTCTTTATTAATTTACATTTATAAATTCACTCAACGTTTCAACTACCAACTATAGTCATTATCAAGAGTTGCTGAAAATAAGACAGAATATGAGTACCAAACTGTAAATAATATAATAAACAGAAATAAAGAAAAAGATAAAAAAAGTAAAACAATAAAAATAGAGATAAAAAAATATAAATATCACATTATCTTCGCTGAAGACAGTAAACAAAAATTAAGGATATATCATTATGTGAACTATAGCCCTTCCACCTCTACCCACCAACCCCATTATCACAATGAGTCTTAAAGTTAAATATAAATATATTTTGTTAAATATAAATAAATAAACTATTGGTAGTCAACAAGTCAACAAATTAAAATTAAGCTCAAAAGAGGCAATATATATATATATATATATATATATATATATATATATATATATATATATATATATATATATATATATATATATATATATATATATATATATATATATATATATATATATATATATATATATATATATATATATATATATATATATATATATATATATAGTGTGTGTGTGTGTGTGTAATTCTTTTTTTTATTTAAGCGGATAAGGATTGAGATCTTTAATACTATCTAATACTACGATTAGCATTATCGAAAAGAAGTGACGTTATCGATGAAAGAAAATCATTAGACGTGTCTCAACTCGATAACACAACGTTCTAACGTAGGAAGGGTTGCGGGCTTCACAACCTTCATGTGTTCCAGAAATGAAGCGTGACGTCACGCTTAAAGCCTGCTGCAGCGAAAATATTTAGCAGAATCCGTGGAACACTTCGCTGTAGTAATTGTCAGCTGACCTATATAAACAAATGTAAATATATTTTAAAATCTAATTTAATCAATCATTTAATTAATTTATTTAAGCAATCACTTAATTTAATTAATTACATAAAGGTCATTTATTAGTAAGAGTAAAACGAAGATTTTAAAAAGTCTTCTGCTGCAGCCATGATTAAAACATAGAAACCAATAAAATTCAGAATTGAAAATAATTAATTTGCTTCATTTAAAACAAATT
>SEYY01005502.1:20000-35000 GCA_009176605.1 Armadillidium nasatum
ACTGAAGCTGTTATAGGTCCTTCCTCATAATTAATCCAAATGGTAATATATATATATATATATATATATATATATATATATATATATATATATATATATATATATATATATATATATATATATATATATTATATATATATATATATATATATATATATATATACTCGTGTGATAAGAACTGATAAAGACTAGAATTTGAATCTGAACCCAAAAATAGTTAAATAAGAACTCTGCAATCAACTTGCAGTGTTTTGTATCACATATGACTTGGCATTAGGCACCCTTGCTTGCCCTGTTGCCATATCTCCTCTCTTTTATGATCTGGCACAATAAACAAGAGACTATCTCAAAACTTTCAAAGATCTCACTGCATTCTCACGGTCGGGATAATATAATACTAACTAAAAAATCTTTATTTATAATAAAATAAATATAGTGGTAAAAACAATCGGGTTTATACATTTAAATCATCCTAAATTTACCCTCATCGCTGATGCCCAAAGCGGTTTAAAAAAAAGAAGAAGAAAAAAAAAGAAAAAAAAAGAAAGAAAGAAAACAAACATTATTATAACTGGAGTTGCAAGTGTTGCTATGGCATTTATGATCACTTCATAAGAGTGAATTTGTTAACGGCGATAGCACATATTAACCTACGAACACACACACACACACACATGCATACCGCATATATATATATATATATATATATATATATATATATATATATATATATATATATTATATATATATATATAATATATATATATATATATATATATAATATATATATATATATATATATATATGTGTGTGTGTGTGTGAGGTATGTATGGTAGAGTTTCTCCAAGTAAATTTTTGGGGTGAAAGACCTTTCAATTCCTCTACCTCACACTAATGCAGATGCCAAATTTAACTAGAATAAATTCACTTTAAAAGTAGGAGACAGAGATGGAAAGAACGATGTTGAACAATAAATATTAGAATGTATTAATTTCCTACTAATGTATTAAGTATATTCTAATGTTTACTGTTCAACCTATTTCATTCCATCTGTCTCTTCACTGGGGTGGAGAGGAATCCAATCTTTCTCCTTCATCTCCTTATTAATATAATCTTAAAGTGTCAACATTTGCATCTGTCACGTGTTCTCTGTTTAATTTCAACGCTTCATGTTAAATTCTTTTCTTCGAAGTCAATTCACATTTTCGTCATTTTGAATAAAAAATATTTTTTTAATTAGAACCTTTAAATGTAGAACACAAAATGAACTACTTGCATCAAATGTTTATTTATTTATTTTTTTTTTAACTTCAGAAACCTAATATATTACAGAAATAAGAATACATAGTCATGGTATATATACAAAAAGAAAAATAATGGTATATAATGAAATAAGTGGAAGTTAGAACTGCATTTTATACTTTAAAGTATGTACAGTCGTCAACAGAAGTTCGGTTCCTATTAGGCTGGAATTAAATGTTTATATAAAATGGAGATCATTTCATAAAAGCTCTATTTTGAATAAAAAGAAAATAAAAACATTGAGCGGGGCTTAATTGAACTGTGATTGGCTGAACCTGAAATGATCTCCATTTTATATAATATTTATTTCCAACTTAATAGGAACGAACTTCTGTTGACGACTGTACGAATTTAAATTTCCAAAGCTTTAATTAAATATAAAACTTCATTCTTTCAAAGAATAAGTTTTATTCAGATTCTGATTTTCTGATTCCTTTTAGTCAAACTAAAGTGAGAATATGTACCTCAAATACACAAATTTTAACGTTTCATTATTCCCTCCCTCTAAGTTTTCTTTCTTATGGCTATTTTCCATTATTATTATTAGAATAAGACATAATTGTGAAATCGGGGTCGAAATTAAAACCATGAAAAGCGTATTCGGTAAATTTTTGTAAAACGGAGTGACAGTCAGTTTGGAAAGCCTTCTCCGAACCAGAGTTTAAAGGACTTCTCGAACCAGAAATAAATTAGTTTCAGTCACGTGTTCTTAAATAGTTGGAAACGAAATCATATTTTCAATAGTTGGAATCTGAACCGTTAATCTCAAATAGTCGGATTATTTTATAACTGATTTCGCAGCCCTGCAATAAGCATTCCAGTTCTGTATTTATTGAACAAATAGCACTAGCCCTCGTAACTCAACTTCATAAGGAGTGGGGAAACGGAAAAGAATATGAAGAAGCTTTTGCCAGGACCGGACCGGACCGTCTCTACTATCCAGATCAAACCCAATCAGCAATGCAATTTGGAAAACATTTCAGGTGAGTTCATAAATTCATTCACCCTGTGATTAATCTAGATTCTTTTTACGACTCAACTATATACTCTGGCAACCTTAAAAATGAAATCTTTTATTAAAGCTGTATGGTCCAATTATATAATCTCAACCTTCATTATATATCCCTACTGTACATATATTTCACCAATTTAAATAATAAACCTTTTAAACAAATCCAATGGCTCTAGACCATTTACCAAACACAAAAGTTTTTACCTTGGCTATAATCTTTATAATCTTAACTTCATTTTCAGCACTTACATCGTAAAATAAAAATATAAAAAAAATTAAAAAAATAAAAAATGTTATTTTTATTTTAAAAAATAAAAAAAATAAAAGTTTTATTTTATATCTTCATTTTGGTGTTTTTTATTAACGAAACTTGATCTTTCGAGAAATCCGAGCGTCAAATAATTTGTTTATTACATTATGCAACTTGCGACTGAATTGTCAAAGCCATCTCTTTACTCTACTTCTTTTACAGAATAGTATATACAGAAATAAATAATATATAAATAATTAAAGAAGTATTCCACTATCCGAAAATCAACCTATAAAATATACTTGCACAAAAAAAAACAACAACTACGTAATAAAAAGAAAAATATTCAACAACGGTTTCCATTTCATTATTTACCTAAGATAAAGAAACATAACCATTATAATAGATCTAAATTTCCCAGTTCACCTGCGCCATCACCTAACAAGCAACTTTAACTAGATACTTAAGGTTACTACCAACAATTTTCATCAATTTTTTTCCTTCGTGAATGCCATAAATGAAAGTGACCGACTATAAAATATATATATATATTATATATATATATATATATATATATATATATATATATATATATATATATATATATATATATATATATATATATATATATATATATATATATATATATATATATATATAGAAAGGGCTTTCGCCTTTCTCTGATTCTTCATCCTCTGTTTTTTGACATTTCTTTGGTCTTTAAATGTGACGCTTATATACCGTGTATATATATATATATATATATATATATATATATTATATATATATATATATATATATATATATATATATATATATATATATATATATATATATATATATATATATATATATATATATATATATATATATATATATATATATATATATATATATATATATATATATATATATATATATATATATATTATCATATATATATATATATATATATATATATATGAGACGTACTGCACAATTATACACTGAATTTTCCTTTTTCACAAGAAAAACAAACTCCGTTCTTTTAACAATGAAATTGGTATTCATTTTTTATCTACCATAATTTGATGAAAAGATTTGAAAACTAACAGGAATCGAAAAGCTTTCGATACTTAAATTATCACATTTAAAGACCAAAGAAATGTCAAGAAACAGAGGATGAAGAATCAATGAAAGGTGAAAGCCCTTTCTAAGAAAGGTATATCGGCGATCTAAAAATAATAGAAGAATTAGGATATTTCCAAAACTTTCCAAATTTGAAAATATTGGAAACAAAAGATTTTGAAGTAACAGGGCAATAGTGAGAGGATTTAAGGGAAGATCCTCTTTCTTTGTTCAACATAACAGCATGTTTCCAACAGGAAGGAAACAGTTTACCAAGGCAGGATGCAAGGTTGGAAAGTATGAGGTGAGAACCACAAGAGAGAGAGTCAGAACTGTACACTTTTAAAATATTTTTCTCAAGGGAGAACAAAAATCGCATTTTTAGATATTAGGGAAAATCAGCAAAGTGTGGGTCGTCACGGAGAGCAGAACATCTTAGTCCAAAAACCCACCGTCATGATTTTGTAAATTATTTAGTATTATACTCTGCTATCTGTCAAGCTCAGACTCAATTAAAAGTCTTCTCTACTTTTGGTCTTGTTTGGAATTAGTTGAGAAATCGACTTAGTATTAAGAAAACTACAAAAAGTTGTCAAAAAACACGGACAGCTGAACGTGGGTATCTCGAAATACCTTTAGTGTCATTAATGATGAATTTGACCTTTAGGTGTATTTCAAATTTTAAATAGTCAAGTACACACACACACACAATTAGTAACTACAAAAATAGAAACAGGGCTTATACATTATCTAGTTATATCTAAACAGGCTAATAAAACTATAAAATCAAATAATTACTATTAATTTCTTAATGCTTTAATATTTTCTCTGAACAAAAAATGAGGCCATGCCCACCTGTATCAACCCTAATCAGAATAATGATTTCAAAGGGAGACGATAATATATCATTTATTTCAGTTTACCGCAATCAAAGAAGAAAACCCCACACAAGTTCAAAGCTGACGCGAATATCTCAAGCAAGACAGAAGTAGGCTTTAGAGAAGAACACACAGCTGGAAAAACAGATGGCAAAGAGTTTCAAAGAACTGAGGTAACAGGAAAGGAGGCACCACAATGAGCAAAACAAATTTCCGTTCTTCACACAAAATGGGGATTAAAGTGTTAGTACCATAAATAGAGGTTTAAATGGTGGCTCCCCTTTTTCAAACATAGGCTGAAATGAGCGCACACGTTTCCAAAAGGAAGGGAAGGTCGAAGTGAAATGACAGGGACGAAACTGTTTTCCATGACAGGATGTAAACTTAGAAGCACAAATTTTGAAATTAACAGATTCACCACCAGAACCACAATCCTTCTTAGTGTTTTGCTCAAAGAGAGCATACATATTAGGTATGAGTTCGAGAAGGTAAAGAAAGAGGACAGTTCTGGAATCGTCCAAAGTGAAATTACAGGCAGAAATTTTGACAAAAAGTTGTTTTAGCAGAAAGCAAAACGGAATTTGAGCCGAGGAAGATACTAGAAGAGGGAAAGAGGATGAAGCAAAGTTGGACTTTATATTTTTGGCAAAAATTACAGAAATAGCGTGAGGATGTAGAACCAGAAAGATCAATGAATCTAAAGGGAAAAGTTTTTAGTGTTGCAGTAAATAGATTTTTATACGATTCCGGGATCGGGATAAGTATAAGTTGCATGATTTTCTAGAGTTTGAAGACGCCGACTTAAGAGAGGCAAAATAGAGTACAGACATGAGATGATAGAAGAAAGAGTTTAGAATAAGAGGAGTCGGAAATTAAAGGTCTAGAATGCTGAGTTCATCTCTAAGACGATCAGGGATAAGGTAGGGAACTGCACCAATTGCTTGAGATTATTCTGGA
Source organism: Armadillidium nasatum (assembly GCA_009176605.1). Classification (NCBI taxonomy): domain Eukaryota; kingdom Metazoa; phylum Arthropoda; class Malacostraca; order Isopoda; family Armadillidiidae; genus Armadillidium; species Armadillidium nasatum. The sequence goes on from SEYY01005502.1 coordinate 25,507, forward strand.
CAGACAAAGGCATATGACTTCCCAGTTGTATCTTGAGAATTAGATGAGGATTTCAGAAAAAGGAGAAAAGAGAATGTACTCTTTTTTTTTTTTTTTTGTTTTTTTTTGAGTCAAAGAATTAAGCATAGTCAGTTGAGTTAAGAAATATATATAAAACAGATGAATCTTGTAGCAAAGTGGCATGTGAACCTGGGTTATAAGGTAGAAAATTCGGAAGATTTCAAATCAGAGACAAGAGACCGAACAACAGCTTTGGGTGAAAATTGAGAAAAAAAATGGTAAGAGGGAATAGTGTACGATTTGCTAGAAGAACTTAAAAAGAATAAGAGATGAGGTCTAAAGAAAAAAATGATGAAGTTCAACAGTGGAAATTAGAATTGCGATTGCGAATGTTACAAAAACATTCGCAATCGCAATTCTAATTTCCACTGTTGAACTTCATCATTTTTTTCTTTAGACCTCATCTCTTATTCTTTTTAAGTTTTGCTTTTTAAGTTATTCTTTTCACTTGAATGAAAAAGTTTCATTTTCGTCACTTGTAAGATTAAAGGTTTAATGGGTTGTTTGCAAAAATTAAAGAAAAACAACCATGCACCACAATAGGATGGTATTTACGTTGCGGTGCCGACTACACCACCAGAGGCCATCAACTCACAAGTTGTGAAGGAGGAAAGATTGGTTAAGAAGTTATTTTTGGAAACCACCATTCCTTATTTCTCTAGGCTTTGTCTACTTGCGCCATTTTTATTTTGTAAAAAGATAATGCAATTGTCTAAGAAAGGTGCTACATGCAAATAAAGGCGTACCTACTGGTCACTCCTGTTATGGAATGATAATTATGATTGCGACTGGGGGGAAGGTAATCTATTTACTTTGGAAGGCGCTACGATTGTGAAATTATATATATATATATATATATATATATATATATATATATATATATATATATATATATATATATATATATATATATATATATATATATATATATATATATATATAGTTGTATACACTGAATAAAGATGTAAATATTGTTGACAATGAATGCCCCTTGTTGTAACCGGTTGACCTTGATGAGGACTAGGCTACAAAGAACAGACCCTTAGAAGACGATGGCGACTGACTTTGTTTAGAATTTACTTCATTTGTGCCTTGATCTGTTTGTCTGTTTGTTTCTCTTTGAGTTGCCTATTCTATATTATCAGAGAATCTCAAAGAATATTATGTGAGGCTCTTTAGTCTTTTGCATGTGAATAAATTCTAAAAAATTAGTATATATATATATATATATATATATATATATATATATATATATATATATATATATATATATATATATATATATATATATATATATATATATATATATATATATATATATATATATCACCTTACCCCAGGTAGGACTTTCGTCCTGTCAGTAGGATCTTTTCTAGGAAGATCCTTGGGTTTCTTGGGCCCACGGCGGATACCGCTGGCTGGGCCAGGCCTATCGCGGATATATATATATATATATATATATTATATATATATATATATATATATATATATATATATATATATATATATATATATATATATATATATATATATATATATATATATATATATATATATATATCACAAGAAAAATTATGAGTTGGGAGAAGTTCAGCAAAATTAATCTGTGGAGCAAGATTTTTATTTTTTAAAAACCACCATACCTCTAAAAAGAGGAAATTTGTTATAAATATTATGTTCAGTAAAATATTTGGAGGGGTTCAGAAGCTTTGTAGTAAGTAGGCCTCCCAAATGCCTGACTCTAACTAAAATGGAATTCTATGGTCAGATTCCTGTCCTCATTCAACTTTACTTTTTTGACCATCAAAGTAAAAGTGAAGTAAATATTAGTTGCCTTATTAGGCTTTGATAAAAATGTACCAACGAGGGCATCAAATTTGAAAATACATTTGTAGCATTTCTTACAAGTCTTACAATTTCACAAGTTTCTAATAAGAAAGAAAATTAAAATTCCCAATTACGCTTTATCAAAGTTGGCAAAAGACAAATTTATTAAAAGATGAGCTTAGAACAAAAGAGAATTGAGACACTCATCACGTAACCAGCTTTTCCCATGGAAACAACCAAGCCAACCATGAACATGCAGTTTATTAAGCCATATAAATAAATAAGACATCGAAACTCTCAACTAACATGCAAAATTCTTGATACCACAAAGGAGTGTCAAAAATACTTACTAAAATGTTATCTTAAAAGCAGGTCTTAAGGTTAAAAGAGTTACTATCAATAATACGTTGCAGTAAACAATTCCAAAAATTAACTGAGCTTTGTTGTTGAAAAAATACTTCTCACATTTAGATGGCATACCTTCTTTATTTGTTGCTATGATTCCTTTATATTGGAATCTAGGAAAAAGAACTCACTCACATCTACATCATCAATCAACAAAAACATTTTGAAAACTTGAGTCATATCATCTCTGAGTGTATGAATCTATCCTTAATGGGTAAATTTGAACTTCTTAAAACTTCTAACCTTATCTCAGATCGCCAGTATAGTTTCTGTAAAGAATGCTTGAATGATAATCTTTTCTTTTTCTCTGATTGATTCTTGGTCTTCTCTTCTTGATTTCAGTGAATCTTTTGCTATGCTCTCAAATATATCGAAATCTTTCAATAGAGTCTGGCACAAAGCTTAATTTCTAAATGTCCCTTTTTGGTTTCTTTCATTTTATCAATAACCTTCTCTCAGATTCTCTTTCCTTCTATTCTAAAGCAGCTGTTGAAGACGGCCAACATTTCATCCTTTAAATCTATAAATAGCTCTAGGCATTACTCAGGGTTTTGTTCCATCACCAATCTCTTCTCTCTATTTGTTATCAATTATCTCTAATTTGTCACTTCTCCTCTCCACTCTTTTTGCCAATGTTCCACCATACACTATATTTCTAGTTTGGGCAGGGAAAACATGGTTATTTTCAATGTTTTAAAAACGTAGTTTCATACCTTAACCTTTCACATAGCTACAGTATTTTCTTGAAAATATTCAGCTCAAACCTCTGCCTGTCCTTAATGTTCTTGATGTTTCATTCATATTGGCTTTTTGAAAGGATCACATTATTTCTCTTTATAAAGAAGCTCTTAAATGTTTGGGTGTTCCGAGACATTTCAAAAAATTTTTTCAACACTACCCCAGTTGCTTGCTCTCTATAGGAATTTCACTCGTCCCTGTATTTAGTATAACTCATACATATGAGGCGATTCCACTCACATTGCTCTCCTTGAATAAGTGGAATCTATAAATTTTTAAATTAATTCTTTCACAAACATTAGCTCTCAAAGGCCTGTATCTTTCTGCCTATTGAATTGTTACATCACTTAGTCTATAATCTACTGCATTTACAGTGGGCACTTATAACTTCCAAGTTGTACATCACCTCTTTTAAAAAGAGTATGTGCAAATCATTTTTTCACAGTCTCATCCTTCTCTGTTCAACTCTCTGACCCTACACTTGATCACTATACTCAATCTTACAAGTTCTCCACTGTTAAAGTCTGGAACACACTCCCTTTATATATTTTTACCAACTTCCTTTGATTGCACACCTTTAAATGTTGTATATTGAGGTATATCAGCCTTCCTTTGGCCTTTGTTTGCCAATCCTTCCAAACTCCAGTATTATTTAATAGGCTTTTGGTCTTTACTAATATGAGGATATATATATATATATATATATATATATATATATATATATATATATATATATATATATATATATATATATATATATATATATATATATATATATATATATATATATATATATATATATATATATATATATATATATATATATATATATATATATATATATAATCACAAGGTAGTTTTGAGATTATGTAAACTGAGTTTGCATTGTGTGAAGAACTTCATGCCTTCAAGAGAAACCTATAGACACACCTCTGTGTACAACCAAAAGCATATTGAATCATTTTCTTCTCTTCAGACTCCTTTTTTCATAAAATTCTATCCTAGAGGATTCCTGCATCCATCCTCCTACTTCTCTCAGGTGTCGTATGTCTTAACCAGCGATTTCATATAATCAGGTGCATGGGATCCTAAAATCTATGAACATAAGGAAGTGGCCCAGATGGCCTTCCTCCTCATGTTTTGGGAGAGTGTGTTTCTGACCTGTCCTCATTCAACTATACTCTCTAGATACCTTAATACTAATACTTTTCCTCAGTGTTGGAAGCAAGCATATGTTCAACTGATCCTGATAAAAGGTAGCTGCTCTGAACCTTCTATCGTCCTACAGCTCTCACTTGTATTCTATCATAAATCTTTGAAACTCTCCTAACTCTCATTTCCTTGATCATCTGGAATATCACTCCCTTCTTTCAGATAACCAGAATGGCTTTCAACGCTCAAGGTCTACTGAAGATATATTTTCCTATCTTACTGATCTATGGTCTTTTGCACTTAGGGACTACAGGGAGTCTTGAGTGGTGGCACTCCACATATCCAAGGCTTTTCACCAGGTATGGCTTGCGTTGCTGCTCTCTAAGCTCCCTTCCTTTGGGTTTTCTTCTCTTTGCTTACTCATGTCTAGTTTACTCTCAAATCGCTCCATATCAGCACTTATTGATAGAGTGACTTATTCTTTCCCTATTAATTGTGGTGTTCCTCAGGGTGCTGTTCTACCTCCCACTTTATTCTTACTTTTAATCAATGACTTCTTCAGCTGTATTTCTAACTCTGTTTATTCTTATGCCAATGACTCAACTCTCCATTCTTCAAGTCATTTCAAATCTGCTCCCTCTTTTGCTTCTAGAGTTGCTTCTTGTCTTCAATTTTCCGATTTCATTCTTGCCAATCTGGATGGGATTTCCCAGTGGGGTCACAGCAACCTTGTTATTCAACTCTTTAAAAACTCAACTTCTTCACATCTCTTTAAACACCTCCCAACTTTCATATCTCCTTCGATGACTCTTACATCTTACCTGTGAACAACAATCATTCTTGGTCTAAACATAAACAATAAATTTATCCTGGAAACCCCAAATCACAACAGTCACTAAGGTGGCCTCTAAAAAGCTGGGGATTCTGTTCAGAATGTAGGAATTTTTTTCCATTGAATAGTTACTCCAATTATATAAGGGTCTAATTCATCCCTGCATGGATTTGGGGTGGTGCCGTTTCCACCTTTCTTCTGGTTAAGGTAGAGTCTAAGGCTAAAAGACTAATAAACTGTCCCTTACTTTCAAACTCCTTTGACCCTCTACTCTGTGATGTGACATTGGTGCACTCTCTTTTATCTATCGGTACTACAATGCAGGTGCTCAATGGAGCTGACCTCTTGCATTTCCCTCTTAGCTAACGCTCTCATTGGAAACTCAAAAGCTTGCACGTTGTGATAGCTCGTCCTTTCCACCCACGTCTTTCTGTGGAACTCACTACCTTTTTCCTTTTCCTGCTTTAACCTATCTCTTTAAAACCTCCATCTGTGTCCACCTGAGAAATCTAATTTAGACGGGATTGGATGGATTTTCTTTTTTATTTTAATTATTCTCCCACCTTGAAAAGGGTTCTGTCCATGAGTGGTGGTAACATATAAGATTTTAAGGTGTATATTCATTGTTTCACAAGATCTTGATTACTTGAAGCAATAATAATAATAATAATAATAATAATAATAATAATAATAATAATAATAATAATAATAATAATAATAATAATAATAATAATAATAATAATAATAATATATATATATATATATATATATATATATATATATATATATATATATATATATATATATATATATATATATATATATATATATATATATATATATATATATATATATATAGTTCTCCCCAGGATGTATTATTTTGGCAATTCACCCTGCTGTTTTTGTCAACCACCCAACTAAGTCATCCAAACAAAAGAAAGTATATATAAAATAATTCTTTAAATATTCTGTTATTTTTAAAAACTGAAGTTCATGATGCATCACATAAAATACCACATTTTTTCTACATTTCTTTCACAATTATCAAATATTAAACTTCTTAATTTTAAATTAAAAAGTTAAGAAGAAATTTATTTATATTTAATGATTTAGAAAAACTATGGTAAATATAACACTAGTTTGTGTTTTGAAAATATATTTTCATAAGATTTAAACTATAAAAATTAAAATTCAAAGCTAATTTTCTTTAAAATGTGTTGTAATGTGTTAAGTTTAAAGAAATTATTGCCATACAGACATGGCATTTTTCAATCATCCATCAATGATTTGGTGCTGCAATATGAAATAAAGATTAATAAGCAGATTTTCTTATTTCCTATTACAAAAGAATCCTCATCATATAAGAATTATAATCTCTACATAATCCCAATACGATTATAGTGCTTTTTCAAAGTTTCACAACATCCTGATTACATAAAGCACTCATATATTATATATATATATATATATATATATATATATATATATATATATATATATATATATATATATATATATATATATATATATATATATATATATATATATATATATATATATATATATAATAGAACTAATTTATGATAAAAGTATCAAGATCTTAATTTATTTTACCTACTGTACATACTTATTTTCTGCTGGAAGAGTTGAAATTGCTATAACATAGCAATATATATATATATATATATATATATATATATATATATATATATATATATATATATATATATATATATATATATATATATATATATATATATATATATATATATATATATATATATATATATATATATATTGCTGTCATAACAATTACAACACTTCCAGGAAAAAAATAAGTATGTACAGTAGGAAAAATAAATTAAGATCTTAATAATTTTATCATAAATTAGTTCTATTATTATTGTATATAAAGAGTTACACAAGGTTTCCCTGTCTAATATTTTTAAATTTTTATTATTTTAATGTTTTATTTGAAAAACTTGCAGAAGGGTAAGTCAAACTATGGTGGCTGAGAAAACCTGCGCAAAACATTAAAATTTTCTGTCACAATTTCAAAGCCTAGGCTCATACAGTACAAAAAAAACAACAAAAAAAACTATAATTACATATAAAGAAAAATTGAAATTTAAAGCTTTATATTTGTCAAAATACTGAGGTATATAAATGTAGTATCCATTAACAAATTGGCAATTTTATGGAAAAGTTTCCAACTCAAGTTATAAAAGTAGATAAAATTCTGACAAAAGAGGAAAAGAACACAATACTCAAAATACAGAGCAAAGAGGAAAAGAAAAAATAGAGAGGAAACCATTTACATTATATTAACAAATTTATAACTTCAATTGATCTTCTATTTTAAACTGCAGGTATATTTTACAAGCACATCTCAAAAATTATTGATAAATCTTTCAATAATCTCAATGAATATTAATGAGAAAACTGTTAAAAACCTTTTAAAAAAAATAAATTCATACAAATAATGAATATTTTTGGCTTACATTAATCAATGATATATAGAAAAACACATTTCTACTAAAATTCATAACTCTTTAAAAGCTAATTTCAAAAATATGAAAATTTTTAATTTTTTTCCTTTGTACCAACTCTTAATGTAGAAATTCTTCAGAAGGAAATGCTGATCACAGTACTTCAAGGAATAATATATTCACTATTAGCATAATTTTCAATGTATCTATTCTATCAATATACATTTAGAGTTACAATCCCAACCTATGAGTGACTTTAAATATAAATAATAGTCAATTGCAATCATCAACAAACTTTTATTAATTAGGTCCACACAAGCATTTTTTTTTTGTTAGACTTTTATATAGAAAAAAATTTTTTTTAGCTCTATTAAAGGTATCACAATGTATTAAGCCTAGGTGTTGTTAAATCAGGAAAATCTGAGGGTTATTCTATACTCATAGTAAAAGTATTACTTAGTAATTTAGATGTATGTTATAAATTTAGGACAACCTATAATCCATATTATTGCTGCCAAAAAATTTAAATAATTTTAAAATGGCTTTCGAAAATAACAAAGGCTTATTTTGATAATCACAAATTCTAACTGCAAAATACCTTTGCACAAACATATACTGCATATGAAGTAATGCGTTTTCCAATTTTACAGGAGCCATTTTATTGTCACCATTGTAATGTTATTTCCCTATAAACCCATATCTTTGGGCTTGATAGATTGTTTCTATTTCAACTAAGAAAAATTTAACTTTTTGCCCATTAAATGGCATAAAAATCAGAAAAGAAAATTTTAGTTTTTTTGTTTTTTCCTCTGTATATATATATATATATATATATATATATATATATATATATATATATATATATATATATATATATATATATATATATATATATATATATATATATATATAAGTATATTTTTTTTTTACAGAACGCCACCGCTCACGGGCAGAGCCCTTTTCAAGGAGGGGGCACGCACTCATAGAGAAGATTCATTTAAACATACACACCTAACACACAGCCCTCAGGTGGGCGCAGACGGAAGCCTTAAAGAGTGGAAGATTAAATACAGGAGGAAAAATAGATGAAAGTACAGAGTTCCACAGAATAGAGGTGGCTGGAAAGAAGGAGGTACCACAACGAGCTAGCCTGGGATTTCCTACATACACACACAAAATTGGTGAGAAAGCAGGGCACCCCTTGTGCAACAAGGATGACGCAATGGTGAAGGAATGCGAGAGGCCAATTCCCTCGAGCACCTGCCATTGTAGTACCTGTAGAAAAGAGATAGCGCGCCAATTTCACGTCGCAGAGACAAAGGATCAAGAGAGTTTGAAAGTAGGGGACAGTTAATTAATCTTTTAGCTTTAGACTCAACTATATATATATATATATATATATATATATATATATATATATATATATATATATATATATATATATATATATATATATATATATATATATATATATATATATATATATATATATATATATATATATATATAATATAATAATATATAAAAAAAAAAAAAAAAAAAAAAAAAAAAAAAAAAAAAAAAAAAAAAAAATATAAAATATATATATATATATATATATATATATATATATATATATATATATATATAATATATATATATATATATATATATATATATATATATATATATATATATATATATATATATATATATATATATATATATATATATATATATATATATATATGGTGAGGGTGATACTAAAACTTTGTACAAATACTGAATAGTAAAAACTTAAAAATACTAACCACTTATATATATATATATATATATATATATATATATATATATATATATATATATATATATATATATATATATATATATATATATATATATATATATATATATATATATATATATATATATATTATTGGAATGATTAATTGATTAATTGTCATCAACAAAATTGACCCATTTTTTCTCAACCTTCATCATCATCATCAATT
>SEYY01005502.1:40000-47500 GCA_009176605.1 Armadillidium nasatum
TATATATATATATATATATAATATATATATATATAAGGCAGTACATTTTGATGTTAAGTAATTTAAATACTTAGAAATTATTGGTTATATATATAATATTTTTATTAAAGTCAGTAGTATCATTGATATTTACTTGAATCAAAGTATATGTATTTTTCAGACCTTTTCTACTAAATACGAATTAAAGAAAAAGTTTGATACCCAAATATTTTGATCAGAATACTGAGTATCTGGCATATATATATATATATATATATATATATATATATATATATATATATATATATATATATATATATATATATATATATATATATATATATATATATATATATAACCTACACTGTAGTGTCTTGACTAACCAGCAAGAAGTTATTTACTCTTAGGATCAAATCCTTGGTAGGAGTAACCCAATATTTAAGTACAGTAGTAAAATTAGTATCCACTTTGCCTAAAAAATGACATATATATTCTTTCAAATAATGAAACAATAATTGAATTTAATTGCTATTTCCTTGGCCATACAGCTGATTACAGATAAAATATATGGACAAAGGCAAAATATAACGAAAAATTCTAATTTGTAAACCTAAATAATGACATCCAACGTAACTTTATTTGTTCCTGAAATTTTAAATTTTACCTTATTTCATATACTGATATATACCAGTATATATATATATATATATATATATATATATATATATATATATATATATATATATATATATATATATATATATATATATATATATATATATATAGTATTAAAGGTTAAGAAGTTATCTGACCTTCGATATATGGAAATATTGATATATCGAAACATTGGTATATCAATGCAAATTTTTTGACAATTGTATTATTATTATTTAGCTTTCATTTCATTTATGCCTATTAATATTATTGTTGTTACTAATTATTATTATAAGTATTATTATTTGGTTTTCTAGAGTACTTAGTTCAACTTATCATAACCTGAAGAACCTACTTTGCAGTGTGATAAAGGTCTAAATTACAGATGGAATGTTGCCGTGGGATACAGGCCTACTGCCATATTACACCATATATATATATATATATATATATATATATATATACGGGAAATACTTGGCAATTACTTCAAGAAAAGCTATAATTTCTCACTTATCACATTCTTTTTCAGTAACTACTAATTTAAAATGTTGCAAAAATGCAAGAAGACACCAATCTGTAGAACAAATCAAACCTATATCTTTAACATTCATTTTAAAATGAAAAAATATAACCTGTCACTATACGAGGGAAATTATTACTTTAAACTATCAAAATTTTAAAATCAAAATTTCTAAATATCATATATATATATATATATATCCGATATATATATATAATATATATATATATATATATATATATAGCAGTGGACCGGATATCCGCATCCACGCATATCCGCATATCCGCATCCGCGGATAGTTAAAATCAAATTAGGATGCTTATGCGATGAGATGATAGAAACAGCTAAAATAACGCCTTTCAAGAAAAAGCAAAAGCTCTCAGATACAAAAGAAACAAAATCTGTTAGCTTAAGCATTGCTAAATCAATGAAAGATCTTCTAGCTTCCAGCAGCGATGAAGAATCACTGTCAGAAGTGTCAAATGATACAATATCGATTATTGAAAATTATCTAAAACTCTCACGTTTGGAGGCAGATAAAGACCAACTGGTTTGGTGGAGAGATAATTGCAAAAGTTTCCCTTTTCTTGCTGAGCTGGCAAGGACTTATTTAGCATGTCATTCAACTAGTGTTGCAAGTGAGCGTCTTTTCAGTGGAGAAGGCCTCATTTACGACGAAAAGCGAACCAAACTTTCACCTGAAAGAGCCCAAAAGCTTTTATTTCTAAAAAATAACTTACCAATTATTAACTTCAAATGGAATATGTGAAACTGTGAAGTGTGAAGGTAATACTGAATTACTGGCTATATATATATATATATATATATATATATATATATATATATATATATATATATATATATATATATATATATATATATATATATATATCCTTTTTCCAAATGGGTGGAGGTTGGGGAAAGAGGTTGGTGGGGTCAAGAGTTGGGTCCCCATCCCAAACCCTAGTAACATAGATTCTGGATATTATATTTAAAATTCCAAGAATCTATGGTAAAAACTCTTAAAAAATTAAACTATCCGCACATCCGCATCTGCGGATATCCACAATTGAATATCAGCAACCGCATCCGCATCCGCGGATAGTAAAAAATTACTATCCGGTGCACCTCTAATATATATATATATATATATATATATATATATATATATATATATATATATATATATATATATATATATATATATATATATATATATAATATATATATATATGAAATTAGTATTATTAATCCCTGTAAAACTATTTTTATATATACTACAAAATATTTAATATAAAAGTCAAATATATATAACTATGTGGACTATATATGACAGATACTCTTGCATACAAGCATACCCTGGTCTCTAATGAAAATATATATCCTTACATAAGTAATAAGTTGTGTGTAAATTTAGGAGAAATATATAAATTACCAAAAATAACTATTTAAATACCAATATTTCAGAACGTGTTTAACTTATATATATATATATATATATATATATATATATATATATATATATATATATATATATATATATATATATATATATATATATATATATATATATATATATATATATATATATATATATATATATATATATATATATATGTATATATAACCTAGACCAGGGTTTCTCAACCTTTTAAGCCTCATAACCCTCCAAAAGGCCAAAACAAAATTATTAATCTCACAACCCCTTAATTACATCATTCCAGACAGGTGTCAAATTCAAAAGTGCAAACTAAATATTTATTATATGGTTCATTAATAATTTTAAAACATATTTATTTTATGAAAACAAAAGTTAAAAAGCTTGAAATTCATGGTTTCATCTTTGTTTATATCTTAATATAGTCAAAGAAATATGAAAGGATAAAAAAGTTTTTTTTTTTTTTTTTTTTTTTTTGCACATGTTTAACTTTTGTGACCCATTGTTAACCCTTTCTTATGAGGTTATAACCCCCAGGTTCAGAAATGCTGCTCTAGACTATATTATTCAGCGTAAATTAGCACTTATATTTCACTTACTTGGGTAAGGAGAGAGAGTCATACTCCAATGATATGGATTCACACAAATATTTCTCTGATCTTCTGCTATGCAGCATGAGAGCCTTCTTAGAGGTGGTGGAGGCTGAGGAGGGTGAGGAAAATCCCTCCATCGAAAAAATAACATAAGTATAACATGTGGGCCCACACAGAGACCACCCCAAGCAGGAACATATATTTCATTCCTTTCTGATAATACGCAATTGCCCATGTCTCCTCCACCTGTTTTAAGAGCTGGAAGAAGCAATTTCAACTGATCCTCCTCTAAGGATCCAAGTATTTTTGCGGTGATGGTTTGCAACCAACTTGGCATTTGCTCTAACTGAGCTTGAACTTGTGGATCTGAGGGATCATAATCAATATCATCTGCAGAAACCGAAAGACGTCTACGGTAATGTATGGCACGTCTCACAAGAAAATATTTGCGTACAGATAATGCATTACGCAACGCCGAGGAGCGATAACCTGAATGATAACGAACTACGCACCCATCATCTACAAGAGCAACTCCTGATGCTGCAACTTCTCGGTTTACTGGTGGTACTTGACGGTTTCTCTGGCGATCATAAACCCTACTACAGCTACTGCTTCTTCGAGCAATGCTATTCCTGGCAAACCTGTCGCTAGAGTTCCCCAGGGTGTCTTGGGGGCGGCGGCCGCGCGGTGCGCCGCAGCCGCCACTGCCGTATGAAAGGCTGTCAATGACGGGATCTGATATTTGGCAAGTCAGGTAATGATGTTGCTGGTTCGTTTTGCCAGCAACCAACTCCTTGAGGGGGCTCCAACCCCCTCGTTAAAATTATAGTCAAACTACACATTCACTGAACCTATTTCAAAGGCACATATTATACACAATCAACTTATGGGCCAACAAAACTGTAAAAATAAAAAAACATATTTTCTTGAAAACATGCACAAAAATATAATCAATATTTAAGAAGCAAACAAAAAAACAATTTTAAGGCCAGCAAGACCTAATCCAAACAGGTATGTACACAGCAGACCTCACGCCTGAACGGTCTTTATGAGACTGGCGCCATGGTCGCCCATGCGGCGCCGTTACGCGCATTGTTGCCGGATTGTGGGCGGGGAAAAATATCCCAGTTGTAGTCCTCATTGAATACTAAGTATCTACGCTTGCAAATTGCAATATTACCCTGTAAACAGTACTGCAGTTGCAATATGCATTTTTCTGTCTTGTTGAGAAATATTTAGTAGAATATATATATATATATATATATATATATATATATATATATATATATATATATATATATATATATATATATATATATATATATATATATATATATATATATATATATATATATATATATATATATATATATATATATATATATATATATATATATATATATATATATATATATATATATATATATATATATATATATATATATATATATATATATATATATATATATATATATATATATATATATATATGGAAGAGATTGCGTAGAGAGGCAAGTCAGACGAGTATTCCTCAGAGGAGGAGTTGTGAAGCTGAAAGATACAGGATAAGAATATTGTCCTTTATAATTTGGCTTATAGTTGGACCATGTGAAGAAGGATGTCTTAGGTAGCGATCATCCATCTCACACTGCTTTCTTCTTCCTTGTTTGTCGGAAGAAATTTTATGAAAATCTTCAGCCAAACCACCATACAGCTCAGCAAAATATGATGTTAATAATATATATATATATATATATATATATATATATATATATATATATATATATATATATATATATATATATATATATATATATATATATATATATATATATATATATATATATATATATATATATATATATATATATATATATATATATATATATATATATATATATATATATAATATTCAAAAGAGTGTTAGGACATTTTTTTCGGCTCTTTTTACCTTTTATTATATTCAGGAATAAAATTTCTACTATATAAAGTAAGAAAAAAAACTGAAATCTCTCCATTATTGGGCGAGATACTCATTTCCGAATTCTTGTGAAATTTCTGTAACTTTTATAGATTTTGAAATACATACGCTTCACTTTTTCGATATGACTGTTTTTTCTTGACTGAATTTGACCAAGTTTTCAGGAACTTTAGAAGAAGGATACAGCTAAAGTTTCATAGTGAGACATTTTAGATATATATCTCTAAAAACACGTTGTGAGGCAAAAAAAAAAAATTTTGACATTTTTTTGGTCAAATTTCAACACATCATTACTTTTTATCAAGAATAAATATCGAAAATGACTCAAGATGAAACTTTAGATATACCCTTATTTTAAAATTTCTGAAAATTTTACCAACTTTGATCTAGAAACCAAAAAGTTATATCCGAAACAGTGATAGGGCTAAATTCTACTAAAAAGTAAACCTCACTGTTTTGAACATAACTATACATTGTTTCTTGATCTAAAATGCCTCAATTTTAAGGCCACTATCCTATTATCATCTATCTGCAATTGGTAGGTGGCATTCAATTCAAAAAGAAAAGCAAAGTAGAGTGGAATCTTACGTATGGGTGGATGTTAGATGAAACAATAGACAGATCATTAATGCATAGAAGGAAAAGAGCAAGGCATAGATTATTAATATTATTATAATTATTATAATTATTATTATTATTATTATTATTATTATTATTATTATTATTATTATTATTATTATTATTATTATTATTATTATTATTATTATTATTTTTATTTTGCGGAAAACCACTTCTGATAAATTTAAAGTAAGAATACTGACAGCTTACAAAACCTGCTACGAGGAAAGCAGAATGGAAATCAGAGGGAGAAAAAATACCGAATGAAGATTTAGAAGTCAAAGATATGTGCCAGATTCTGTCAAAAGTTTTATATATAAGTAAGGTCATTGTATTGCAAAAGGTTAACCGAAACACCGATTAACAGAGAATCAAATAATTAAGAATCAAAGAAAGGAAAGACCATTAGGAAAACGTACCCTACGAGTCAAAATGACCTTCTCTCAATTACCTCATCTCTTATCCACTCCTGTGCTGATGACTCCACTCTTCATTACTCCTTTCAGTTTTAAAGACTTCCCTCCCAACAGCAGCTGATAGACTCGAGAAGGGTAGCCTTTGAACAACTAACTTCTGATCTTTCACGTATTTCAAATTAGGGCAGAGAAAATATGGTCATTTTCAATGCCTCAAAAACTCAATTCCTCCATTTCTCCACTCGACACTATCTTCCACACAGCTATGATGTCTTCTTCGAAAACACACAATTCAAACCATCATCTGTCCTTAATATTCTTGGTGTATCCTTTTCTCGTGATCTTTCTTGGAAAGATCTCATTACTTCTCTTTCTAAACAAACTTCTAAGAGGTTGGATGTTCTGAGGCGCCTTCCGGATTACTTCACTCAGCCCCAGTTGCTTGCTCTGTATACTGGTGTTGTTCGCCTCTGTAAGGAGTATGCTTCTCACATCTGAGGTGGTTCCATTGATACAGCCATCCTTAAGTAGATGGAGCCTTGGGCTTTTCGTTTTATCAACTCTCTTGTTCTTACTAACTCTCTCCAATCTCTTTCTACCCGTCGAATTGTTGCGTCACTCTCTCTTTATTATCATTATTACAACGGACAATGATCTTCTGAACTATCTCGTCACATACCTCCTCCATTGAGAAGAGTTCGTGCGACTCTCCTTTCTACATAGTCTCATCCTTTCTCTTTCCAATTCTCCGACCCCAGACTTAACCGCTATGCTCAATCTTACATATACTCTACTGGTAAAGCCTGGCACGCACTCCCTTTATCTGTTTTCCCCACTTCCTTTGACTTGCATACTTTCAAACGCCATGTATCTGGACATGTTTTCCTCATTCGGCCAAAATATGGAAAAAAACTTGCTGCAATCTATATTGATCCTATATTCCTGATTACGCTGACTGATGTACAGCTCAGAAGAGGAAAGATAGCAATGATTAATATATCAATTCTGATAGAGCAAGTATAATATTTCAAAACAATCAGCAACTAAAAAGAAGGAAGCTATAAAAGAAAAGCACTTAATGTAGGTAATGAACTTAAATTTTGAAGTTGAAATAGCATATAAAGAGTCCCTTGATCTGACATCCAAACGCTGTCGAACTGAAAGAAAAATAGATTGTAAACGAGGATTTCCTATTGCTAAATTTAAGCGGGAAATATCTCTTGCTTTGCCTGTTATGGAGAAAATAGAAAGATCATCAAAGCTAAATGCCTTAAAGATGATTCCACATTACACAAAAAAAA
>SEYY01005503.1:10000-25000 GCA_009176605.1 Armadillidium nasatum
GCCCCGAGGCATTCCGGATATAATTCATTAATGGCTTAATTAAAAAGAGTTTTTCGCATCACATTATAAATTTAATTTCCCTTGAGTCTCTAGAAAACGTTTAGTCATCAATTTCTTAGTCAATTTGATTAAACTAGGCATTTACACTATATATATATATATATATATATATATTATATATATATATATATATATATATATATATATATATATATATATATATATATATATATATATATATATATATATATATATATATATATATATATATGGTTTTAATTAATTAGGTAATAAAACCCAACCGATTAATCCTTTGATATCTTTATTAAGATTCAATTTCAATTGGACAAATGTCACAAACAAACAAAATGATAAAATGGATGTTATTTAAATGGTTATAATAATACAAATAGTTCTGATTGCTTTTTTTTTAACAGAACGCCACCACTCACGGGCAGAGCCCTTTTCAAGGAGGGGGCACACACACATGCACAAAGCTCATTCAAACACACACACACACCTAACGCACAGCCCTCAGGTGGGCGCAGACAGAAGCCTTGAAGAGTGGAAGATTAAATACAGGAGGAAAAATAAATGATGGTAGAGAGTTCCACAGAATAGAGGTGGCTGGAAAGAAGGAGGTACCACAACGGGCTAGCCTAGGATTTCCTACGTCCACACAAAATTGGTGCGAAAGCAGGGCACCCCTTGTGCAACGAGGACGACGCAACGGTGGAGGAATGCGAGAGGCCAATTCCCTCGAGCACCTGCCATTGTAGTACCTGTAGAAAAGAGATAGCACGCCAACGTCACGTCGCAGAGACAGAGGGTCAAGTGAGTTTGAAAGTAGGGGACAGTTTATTAATCTCTTAGCTTTTGACTCAACCCTATCCAGAAGAGAGGAGGAGCCGAAGCCCCCCCAAATGTGAGAACAGTACTCCATACAAGGACGAATAAGACCCTTATATATTTGGAGTAACTGCTCAGAAGAAAAAAATTCTCGCAATCTGAACAGGACTCCCAGCTTCTTAGAGGCCGCTTTAGCAACCATTGTAATATGTGGTTTCCAAGACAGTTTGTTTTGTTTATGTTTAGACCAAGAATGTTAATGTTATTTACAGGTGAGACGGGAGAGCCATCGAAGAGGATAGGAAAGTTAGGAGGTGTTTTTGAGAGGGAGATGTGAAGAAGTTGAGTTTTTAAAGAGTTGAATTTTTACAAGGTTGCTATGACCCCACCGGGAAATCCCATCCAGATCGGCAAGAATGGAATCGGAAAGTTGAAGACGAGAAGCAAGTCTAGAAGCAAAAGAGGGAGCAGATTTGAAATGAGTAGAAGAATGCAGAGTTGAATCATCAGCATAAAGGTGAACAGAGTTAGAAGTGCAGTGGAGAAGATCGTTAATGAAAAGTAAGAATAAGGTGGGAGATAAAACAGAACCCTGAGGAACACCACAGTTGACAGAAAAGGAGGAAGAGGTCGCTCCATCTACAACTGCCGAAATGGAACGATCTGAGAGAAAACTAGACAAGAGTAAGCAAAGGGAAGGAGGAAACCCAAAGGAAGGGAGCTTAGAGAGCAGTGACGCATGCCATACCCGGTCGAAAGCCTTGGATATGTCAAGCGCCACCACACAAGACTCCCCGAAGTCCCTAAGGGCAGAAGACCATAGATCAGTAAGATAGGAAAGTATGTCACCAGTTGACCTCGAGCGACGAAAGCCATACTGGTGATCAGAGAGAAGAGAATGAGACTCCAAATGATCCAGGAAATGAGAGTTAAGGAGAGTTTCAAAAATTTTAGATAGAACACAAGTGAGAGCTATAGGTCGATAGTTAGAAGGGTCAGAACGGCTACCTTTTTTCGGGATCGGCTGAACAAACGCACGCTTCCAGCATAGAGGAAAAGTATTAGTATTAAGGCATAGAGAGTAGAGCTGAACGAGGACAGGGGCCAACTCGGAAGCACACTCCCTCAGAACACGAAGGGGAATGCCATCCGGGCCACTGGCCTTCCTGACGTTCATAGATTTCAGGATCCCATGCACCCGATCATGAGTAATTATAGGTAGAGGCATGGGACACCTGAGAGGAGAAGGAGTAGGAGGAGGGATGCCAGAATCGAGCAGGGTGGAATTAGATAACTTCACAAATATATATATATATATATATATATATATATATATATATATATATATATATATATATATATATATATATATATATATATATATATATATATATATATATATAATTGGAATTGCAATATTATCCTATGGTGATGGACACTATTAATTGATCAAGCAATTAATATATAATTTAGTAAACGTTGGACTCGACATTAGAGAGAATTAAATCTCTTCGTGCCTAAAGCGAACGCCCAACTGCTATTCTCAACTCTTATTCAAAACTTCATCTATTTGGGCCCTGCTGACGCCAAAAGACATTCTCTTTTATTATTAGCCATTTTAAAATGCTATTCATACAAGGCATCATTATTTCAACTATATTAATTGTTGTTTTCACCGAACTTTGATTCATTATCTAGTAACCTAGAGGTATCAAGGGTTATAACAAAGATTCAGTTTCCGTAATAAGCCATTTGTTAAACAACACATTTAATGATATTGAAAGAGAATTCATTTGGCACAAGTGGGGGCGAGGAGTTGTGCCAACTCCGTTACTATATATATATATATATATATATATATATATATATATATATATATATATATATATATATATATATATATATATATATATATATATATATATATATATATAATATATATAGATATAGAGAATAGCAAAAAACATGCAGAGCATTCTATATATATAATGATCAACTTTGAGAAACTTCTTATTGATGAATAAAATTCTTATATTGTATTGACTTTATTAAGATAAATCTATAAATAACGTTTCGGCCTTTTTGGCCATCATCATGATTTATCTGAAAAAAAATTTTAAATGATATAATAAAGTCATAAAAGTCAAAGAAAAAAAAAAAAAAACAACAATAATAATAATAATAACACAAATAAACACATATAATAAATAAACCTAAGAACTGTAAAAACTTAAGTGAAGAAGCGTAAAGTATAATAAAGAGTGAATAATTAACAATAATATGAGAATCAGGAATAATGATTATGTTTTTATCAAAATATCAGACATGACAAATTAAAAAGGGTGCACAACAAAATAATATTTAATCGGATGAACTATTGGTAGCGTGACTGCTAGGTAACTGGAATAAACTTAAATGATAGACAAAATGTAAAAAATGACACGTACGTACAAACACATAAACAAAAGCAATATATGGTTATAAAATAAAATAATAATATATACATAATAATACATGGTTATAAATTATAATGATAATATATACGGACAATAATATAAGGTAACTAAAAATAAAAAATAAAAAAAGAATAAATAAATAATTAAAAATAAACAAGAAGGAAAAAAAAAAAAATTCTATATCAAATACAATAATCTGCATATTCGCTCACATGCATACACACATGTACATACATATATACACAAACAAGCACAAAAATATGCATATAAATAGATCATAAATACATAACATACATCCATACATACACATATACAGAGAATACATTATATAAGCTAACATACTAAGTATAGATTCAAGGGCTACGATTATGGACTGAGATGAGTTGTACACTCAGAATGATGTCTGATGGAATAAGGACTATAACAATATAAGAAGTTGAACAATTGGAGCGTTCCAAAGTGTAATGAGTGTTGGCAAGTAATATGAAATAAAAGATCAGATTAAGTAACAAAATTTAGAGAGAGGTGACAAGCAATTGTTCAACTTCTTATATTGTTATAGTCCTGATTCCATCAGACATCATTCTGAGTGTACAACTCATCTCAGTCCATAATCGTAGCCCTTGAATCTATACTTAGTATGTTAGCTTATATAATGTATTCTCTGTATATGTGTATGTATGGATGTATGTTATGTATTTATGATCTATTTATATGCATATTTTTGTGCTTGTTTGTGTATATATGTATGTACATGTGTGTATGCATGTGAGCGAGTATGCATATTATTGTATTTGATATAGATTTTTTATTTTTTTTTTCTTGTTTATTTTTAATTATTTATTTATTCTTTTTTTATTTTTTATTTTTAGTTACCTTATATTATTGTCCGTATATATTATCTTTATAATTTATAACCATGTATTATTATTTATATTATTATTTTATTTTATAACCATATATTGCTTTTGTTTATGTGTTTGTACGTACGTGTCATTTTTTACATTTTGTCTATCATTTAAGTTTATTCCAGTTACCTAGCAGTCACGCTACCAATAGTTCATCCGATTAAATATTATTTTGTTGTGCACCCTTTTTAATTTGTCATGTCTGATATTTTGATAAAAACATAATCATTATTCCTGATTCTCATATTATTGTTAATTATTCACTCTTTATTATACTTTACGCTTCTTCACTTAAGTTTTTACAGTTCTTAGGTTTATTTATTATATGTGTTTATTTGTGTTATTATTATTATTGTTGTTTTTTTTTTCTTTTTCTTTGACTTTTATGACTTTATTATATCATTTAAAAAATTTTTTCAGATAAATCATGATGATGGCCAAAAAGGCCGAAACGTTATTTATAGATTTATCTTAATAAAGTCAATACAATATAAGAATTTTATTCATCAATAAGAAGTTTCTCAAAGTTGATCATTATATATATAGAATGCTCTGCATGTTTTTTGCTATTCTCTTTATCATTAAAATTAAGCTCAAAAGGAGCAACAATATCTTCAATATATATATATATATATATATATATATATATATATATATATATATATATATATATATATATATATATATATATATATATATATATATATATATATATATATATATATATATATATATATATATATATATATATATATATATATATATATATATATATATATATATAATATATATATATATATATATATATTATATATATATATATATATATATATATATAATATATATATATATATATATATATATATATATATATATATATATAATATATATATAATATATATATATATATATATATATATATATATATAAATATATATATATATATATATATATAATATATATATATATATATAAATATATATATATATATATATATATATATATATATATATATATATATATATATATATATATATATATATATATATATATATATATATATATATATATATATATATATATATATTATATATATATATATATGTTATTATATATATATATATATATAATATATATATATATATATATATATATATATATATATATATATATATATATATATATATATATATATATATATATATATATATATATATATATATATATATATATATATATATATATATATATATATATATATATATATATATATATATATATATATATATATATATATATATATATATATATATATATTATATATATATATATATATATATATATATATATATATATATATATATATATATATATATATATATATATAAAATATATATATATATATATATATATATATATATATATATATATATATATATATATATATATATATATATATATATATATATATATATATATATATATATATATATATATATATATATATATATATATATAGGTATAATAGAATATTCAAGTTATCATTTCCAAAGAAAACATTTGTTCTTTTCTTTCTTTCAAGTTTTTCGATAAACTTTTCTCTCAAGAAGAAACGATTTTGAGAATCATCTTAAAGGAGTTTGTAATCATATTACTCATATATATATATATATATATATATATATATATATATATATATATATATATATATATATATATATATATATATATTATATATATATATATATATATA
The DNA here is from genome assembly GCA_009176605.1 of Armadillidium nasatum. Classification (NCBI taxonomy): domain Eukaryota; kingdom Metazoa; phylum Arthropoda; class Malacostraca; order Isopoda; family Armadillidiidae; genus Armadillidium; species Armadillidium nasatum. The sequence goes on from SEYY01005503.1 coordinate 15,967, forward strand.
TATATATATATATATATATATATATATTTTCAGTAAAGTTATTTACTAATTTATTTTATTAATTTATATTTTAAATATTTTTAATTTTTCAATTAAACAGTTATGAAATATTAATAAAAAAAAAAAAATAAAATAAAATATAATATTAATATATAATATATTATAATATATATATATATATATATATATATATATATATATATATATTATATATATATATATATATATATATATATATATATATATATATATATATATATATATATATATATATATATATATATATATATATATATATATATATATATATATATATATATATATATATAAGGAAAGTTAATATTAATTTATTTAGTTGCTAATATTATTCAATAATTTCTTTTTCTATGTTATTGAAAGAAATTCGTTCTATCCCATACTTCTCCCAAACATCTTCACTTACCCCCAATCTCCTCTCCTTTCCTTCCCTTCCCCCAAACCTCCTCACCTCTCCTTCCCTTCCCCCAAACCTCCTCACCTCTCCTTCCCTTCCCACAAACCTCCTCACCTCTCCTTCCCTTCCCCCAAACCTCCTCACCTCTCCTTCCTTTCCCCCAAGACTCCTCACCTCTCCCTCACTTCCCCCAAACTCCTCACCTCTCCTTCCCTTCCCCCAAACTCCTTACCTCTCCTTCCCTTCCCCCAAACCTTTTCACCTCTCCTTCCCTTTCCCCCAAACCTCGTCACATCTTTCCTCACTTCCCCCAACTTTTTGCAATCAAGATTTGTAATGAATTAAAGTCTTAATATATTGGGACAAATAAATTAATCAGTTGGTCACTATTACCAGAGATCATTATTATTATTATTATTTAGGAACTCAATATCAGCTTTTGATTTAATAAAAGTTTTGCATTTTGTTTCCAAATTTCTAAATAGATATCTTTGAACATTGTTTAACTTCTTTAAAATTATCCTTGAAAACAATCTACAGCAGAAGTAGAAAGTATATTTATTATATTCTCCTGACGCGTTTCGTCTCTGTACTTGAGACATCTTCAGAGGAAGTTTTTTCAATAAAGAATGACTGATTTAAATATCAAGTATGCATTTTGTAATAATTAATTAATTCAAATAATATTAAGTTTCACTGACAATTCATTAACCAAAAGAACCAAATAAAATTCTTTTTTAAAACTCAAAATGCTAACGATTTTGATAAAGAAGAAAAGTGCCTGCGCAATATTCTGAACACTCACATAAAACCAATAGATAATAACAACAAGATCAAAGTCAGACTTTATCACAAGTCGAAATAGCTATCATCTTCCTTCAGTACAAGAGATGCTCCAGACGACAACCATCATGTTGTATACCAATTTAACTGCCCTGAGTCTGACTGTACGTCGACATATATTGGTTATACAACAAATAAATTGTCGGATAGGGCATGTCAACACCGTTTCAAGCCTAGCAAGATCTTTGCCCATTTTAACACAACGCATGGTATGTCAACTATACCTAATATCTCTAAACATTTTATAACATTATATACGTCGTGTGAAGTACAAAAATTGAAAATAGCGGAGGCATTCTACATTAAGAACCGTAGACCTGATATTAATGTAAAATTTAATGAATTGTCAGTGAAACTTAATATTATTTGAATTAATTAATTATTACAAAATGCATACTTGATATTTAAATCACTCATTCTTTATTGAAAAAACTTCCTCTGAAGATGTCTCAAGTACAGAGACGAAACGCGTCAGGAGAATTACAATAAATATACTTTCTACTTCTGCTGTAGATTGTTTTCAAGGATAATTTTAAAGAAGTTAAACAATGTTCAAAAGATATCTATTTAGAAATTTGGAAACAAAATGCAAAACTTTTATTATTATTATTATTATTATTATTATTATTATTATTATTATTATTATTATTATTATTATTATTATTATTTATTTATTTATTTTGTTGGTAAAGAGTCAAAATATTTTAACATGTGGCCAAGCTCTATTTCCAATTTTCTTTCTTTTCTGAAAATCAAAAAAAATTATTTATCGGCGAATTTTAATGGAATTTTGTAAATTGAAACTTCAATAAATTTTAGTTTAAAATCCCGTTCACGTTTTTCCTTCCTATCGAGGTACTTACTTTAAAGCTCCACATTCGATTTAACAAGAATACAAAGCTCTCTCTCTCTCTCTCTCTCTCTCTCTCTCTCTCTCTCTCTCTCTCTCTCTCTCTCTTCTTCTCTCTCTCTCTCTCTCTCTCTCTCTCTCTCTCTCTCTCTCTCTCTCTCTCTCTCTCTCTCTCTCTCTCTCTCTCTCTCTCTCTCTCTCTCTCTCTCTCTCTCTCTCTCTCTAAATAGTTTAGCGTTTTATTATTCTTTAAAATAAATTTCATATTTATGTAACTTGAAGTATTGAAATTATGATGGAGAATTCTTTTTTTAACATCTCTTTTCCAGCATAATTCATTTTTGCGGATTCGCAATAGTTTTTATAAGTTGAAACAAATTTAAGAAATTGTTTCCAATAAGAGGGTTTCACCAAAGTTTACAATATAATAGTAAACTTTTGTTTGACTATTAGGACTAGTTACAGGTAATGGGAGTAAGAAAACCTTAAAATAGAGCCGAATAGCACTAAAAAAAAAGTGCTTTAACAGCAACACTAACACTAACAACCTCCGCTCCAAGACAGTTAACACAGGTAACCCTTACTTACCATCCATGTGGCTTTAAATGTTATATATATATATATATATATATATATATATATATATATATATATATATATATATATATATATATATATATATATATATATATATATATATATATATATATATATATATAACACTGTTGTGAGGGAGGATAGAATAATGACCTGTCCCTGTGTTAGAGTGCAGTCGGGGAGGTTCTTGGAGTTGAGCTTTCATGGCAGTATACCTATGAGCTTTATCCTTGCAATTTCCTTTCAAGCTGCCTTGGTGGGGAGGTAACACTCTGCCTTGGCATCCAAGTGGTCAGGGTTCGAATCCCCATATAGCAGACTTTAAAAGTTTGTATATTTTAACTCCACAAGCCATGTGGTTTATATATATATATATATATATATATATATATATATATATATATATATATATATATATATATATATATATATATATATATATATATATATATATATATATATATATAGTGCTTTGAAATACTTATGCTAATATTTGTGAGAATGTAACAGGAAAACTGTTACCTAAATGTGTTTAAATCTAATTCTCAGGGTTAGGAACATTAGTGATATTAATGCTAATATTTGTGCATGTAAAATTATAAGCATAAGTATCACGGTAAACCAATATAAATACTATAAGAGACAACACGGAAACGAAACAGAAGTAGATTCTAATGAATTCGAGAAGATGAGAAGAGACGAGCAATCGAGCAGTAGACTCATTCTTCAACATTTTCGGTCGCCACAACAAACATTCTGCGTTTGAGGAAAGCAGAAAAATCTGGAAAAGTCGAATTAGTTTCCCTTCGGAAAAGGAAATTGTATTTTATAACAAACGATTGTATTTACGTAATAAATAAAAAAGAAACATTTTGTTTGTACTTTACGAAGAGATAATACTAAGAAAATTGATTTCTTTTGAATAAAGAGATATACAGAGAAGTTTTATGTTCTATATTTAAAAAGAGATAATTAAATCCAGTGGGAACGTTGGTAGAGATAATGTAAAGAAACTGAAAAGTGTAACTAGGAGATAATTAATATTTAAAAACTTCAGTCAATCTATAGGACATCATATATATATATATATATATATATATATATATATATATATATATATATATATATATATATATATATATATATATATATATATATATATATATATATATATATATATATATATATATATATATATATATATATATATCCTCTGGTGGGCAAAGGTTAGAGGCCTACCAAATTACATCAGAGTTCAAAGGATGTCAGAATCGTAGCAAGTTAATGATCGACATGTTCCGATACACTACATTTGAAGGTGTGTAAGTCAAAGAAACTTGAGAAAATAGGTAAAGAGAGTGTGTTCCAGACTTTACCTGTGGTACATGTAAGATTGAGAATAGCGGTTACGTCTGGGGTCAGAGAGTTGGACAGAGAAAGGATGAGACTGGCTCGTGCGAAACACATTTATACACATTCTCAAATGGAGGAGAAATGCAACGGGAAAGTTCAGAAGAGCAGTATCCATTGTAATGGCGGTATTATAGAGAGAGTGACGCAACAATTCGATGGTCAAAAAGAGACGTGAAAGAATTAGTGAGATCAAACGGGTTGAAAAGACGTAAAGCCCTATACTCTACCTTATCAACGAAAGCTGTATAAGTGGAACCACTTCCGAAGGGTGAGGCGTATTTCATACATGGGCGAAAGACACTACCCCTATAAAGGGCAAGCATCTGGAGTGGAGAGAGGAAATTGTGAAAGCCTCTCAGAACACAAAAAACTCTTAGAAATTTGTTTAGAAAGAAAGAGAAGTAGTGTGAGCATTCCAAGAAAGATTACAAGAAAATGGAATACCGAAAATATAAAGGACAGATGAAGGTTTGAGTTGCGTGTTTTCGAAGAAGAAATCACAGTTGTGTGAAAGGTTTTTGATGCATTGAAAACGACAATGTTTTCTCCGCCCAGTTTGAAATACGAGAAAAATTAGAGGTCAGTTGCTAAAAGACCTCCCTCCTAGCGTCAATTAACTCCTGTTGTGAGGAAAGTCTTTTTAAAATGAAAGGAGTAATGAATGATGGAGTCATCGGCATTGGAGTGGAAAGGTGATGAAGTAATAGAGAGAAGGTCATTGGTGATAGGAAAGATTCATTTGGAATACCACTAATTATAGATTTAAAAGAAGAACGACGACCGGAAAGGAAATAAAAGAGGATAGATTCCGAAAGGGGGAAGTTTAAAAGTCAAAGATTTTTGCAGCACTTTATCGAAAGGTTTCGATATGTCTAGCAACACAGCGAAAGATTCATCGAAACACCGAAGAGTTAGAGAGAAGGGAAAGAAGATCACCAGTAGAGCACACTTTACGAAAGCCATATTAGCGATCAGATATAAGATTAGAAGAATTGAGATGTTTCCAAATCTTCCTATTAAGGATAGATTCGAAAACTTTAGAAAGAACGGAGGTTAAGGAAATAGGACGATAGGTAGAAGGTTGATAGGGATAATCTTTCTTCGGCACAGGCTGAATGAGCCAACGTTTTCATCAGGAAGTAAAGGTCGAAATAGAAAAAGAGAGACGAAATCGTTTACCAATCAGGGTGCAAGCTCAGAAGCACAAGTTTCGAATACCACAGGAGGAATACCATCAGAACAATATGCCAACTTATTGTTAATTAAGCTGAAAGAGAGCAGAAATGACGTTTTTATAAGAAATTACAATATTAGGCGTAAAAAAGTTGGAGGGGTTGAATTAGAGGTAAAAGTTTGAGCGAAGAGTTCAGCTTTTGTAGAAGGTAAAAACTGCAATTGTGCAGTCAGAAGAATACTAAAGGAGAGTAAAAGAAAGAAGCAAAGTTAGAGTTAACATTTTTGCAAAATGCCAGAATGGGTGTGAGGAAGAGGAACCAGAAAAAAATATATATATACACATACACACACACACACACACACACACACACAAGGTCGACCTTTTATATATCATTTACAGTAGAAGAAATTCAATATCAGAAAATGATTTTTCATCATCATTTGTGTTTGTTTGTCTACGGATCGAACTTCTTTCTTAATTAAATATTGCTTATTGAATCCATTTCTAATAATAATAATAATAATAATAATAATAATAATAATAATTAATAATAATAATAATAATAATAATAATAATAATAATAATTATTAATAATAAATAATAATGATAATGGTAGTGGTGATGATAATAACAATAATAATAAAAGTAATAACTGATAATAATTATAATAATAATAATAATAATAATAAAAAAAAAAAAAAAAAAAAAAAAAAAAAAAAAAAAAAAAAAATTAAATTAATAATTAATTAATTAATTATAATTGCAAACCACAGCTAACCCATCTCGAATGATAAACATAATAACTATTATAATTCTGAAAATAATAATGTAAATATAATTAAGTAATTATAAATACATAATTAATACATGAAAATAATAAGAAATATAGTAATATGAGTAATGATAATAGCAGCAATAATTTTATTATTTTAATTATAGTAATATAGGAATAGAAGTTATAACGCCGATTTTAATCCTAAATACCTCAAAATTAACATTATTAATTATGATAATTACTATGAATAAAATTCTACTATTGCTAGTACTACTACAAATAATAATAATGGTAATAATAATAATAATAATAATAATAATAATAATAATAATAATAATAATAATAAATGACATTGGGGATGTAGATTTCAAAAGGGAAAGAATTTTTCAATTACATTTGTAAACATAAACCGAAATTATTATATATATATATATATATATATATATATATATATATATATATATATATATATATATATATATATATATATATATATATATATATATATATATATATATATATATATATATATATGTATATATATATATATATATATATATATATATATATATATATATATATATATATATATATATATATATATATATATATATATATATATATATATATATATATATATATATATATATATATATATATATATATATATATATTATATATATATATATATATATATATATATATATATATATATATATATATATATATATATATATATATATATATATATATATATATATATATATATATATATATATATATATATATATATATATATAAGTAGTAAGGCAAAGAAACTGTAGCTAAAATGACGTCACAACCCTCATTCCTTCTCATCACTAGTAAGTGGTCAAGATAACCCGAGGGGAGGGTAATTTACCATTTTTTTTGACAGTGGGAATTTTTTTTATTGAAGTTGATAAAATAATTGTAAATTTTTACACATAATTAGAAATAATATATATTTAATAATATTTTAAATAAAAAAATAAAAATTAATTATATATATATATATATATATATATATATATATATATATATATATATATATATATATATATATATATATATATATATATATATATATATATATATATATATATATATATTATTAAAATATCCCTTGAATAAACAAACAAAAAAAATCTCCCAACCCAAAAAAACTAATAAAAATATTAAAAAACTAAAAATATTAAAATAAATTAAAAAGGAATTTAAAATATTTTTAAAAGTAAATTTTAAAAAAAAAATTAAAAATAAACAATCATACGCATATGCGTGTATGCCTGTGGAGGGGTAGTAGATAAATAGGGGTTTGGTCCCATTCTCGTTTAGACGTGTAAAGCAATCTGAATCTCGATTTACTACTGCACCACCACACTGCCGCACTGCCGTACCACCACACCGCCGCACACCCGCACCTCAACCTTCACATACCTACACCACACCGGCACAACCATTTACATTAGCACCCGCATCCGTAGGGTTTACCTGTTCTTACCGTGTGAAACATACGATCCCGTAAAATATATAATATTTCCATTCATCTTGTTGAATACATCATCCGATGAATTTATTATAATTATTAATTCTTCTACAATCTTTATTACTCCCTTCCTCTCCATCTTTATTATTATTATTATTATTATTATTATTATTATTATTATTATTATTATTATTATTATTGTTTATTATTATTATTATTATTATTATTGTTATATAAAAAACTTTGAAAAATTCGTACCTACCCTAAAACAAAAGTACTTGTTTAATACATCATGCTATTTCTATTTACAATCCTTCTATATAATTGCTTCATAATACACACTCACATTTGATTCCTTAGAGGGGTATAGGGATATTTAGCCACTTCAGTACTTAGCACTATTCTTGGTAAAACACATGAAGCTGTCAACCATTCTACTATACTGTCACACAGCAACCCCCTCACATCACAGCATTGAAAGCACAAACACAATGTTTTCATTTCTTACTTGTGAAATATACATTCCCTAAAACATATGACCTTATTTATTATATCATCTTGCTTCTAATCTTCATCTTTATTATTTTTTTTCACCATTTTCTTTACTTTTTACTTCTCTCAACTGTATTTATACCTAACACTCAACACGCATATATATATATATATATATATATATATATATATATATATATATATATATATATATATATATATATATATATATATATATATATATATATATGATGGTATGTGGGATGCAAATGTGTTTATGTATGTGGATGATGTGGTACTTTTGGCTGAAACACAAGAAAATTTGAAATATTGGTGGATGAGATTATTAAAGGGTTGTCATGATTTGGGTTTAAGAGTAAATGCGGGTAAGAGTAAAGTGCTGTGGATGAAAAATAAGGAGGGAGGGGAGAGGGGTGTGGTTGACGGAGATAATTTACAAATTAAAGTAGGTAGGGAGAAATTAAAGATAGTCACTTTATTTAAGTATCTGGGAGTGATTTTTGGAGAGGCTGATGTTAGTATGAGTGATGAAGTTGGTCATAGAATAAGAGAAGAGGAGAAGGTGTTAGGTGGTTTGAGGGATATTTGGGATAGAGGAAGGTTACCAAGGGAAATGAAGGTGAGAATGTTTGAGGGATGCTGTATACAGGTGGTTATGTATGGGAGTGAAGTATGGAGATTGAACGCTAGAAAGAGGAAAAAAATAAAAGTTTTCGAAATGAAAGGTCTGAGAGCGGTTTGTGAAGTTAGTAGAAGAGATGGAATCAGGAATGTTAGAATAAAGGAAATGTATGGATGGAGAAAGAGCTTGGTTGAGAGAGCTGAACAAAGTACGCTGAGATGGTTTGAACATGTTTGCAGGATGAATGATGAAAGAATGGCTAGAAAAGTATTTGTTTCAGAAGTGGCGGGTGTGAGAGATAGGG
>SEYY01005504.1:0-30000 GCA_009176605.1 Armadillidium nasatum
GATTTCTCTTTTCTCTGGTTTTCAGGCAAGATTAATGTTTGCCCTACTGTTTCAAGAGTATAGAGATTTTTAGAGATGATCTCTAAAACAAGATCAACTGTCCAGTTGTCTCTTGGTTCCCCTAATGGGAGATGAGAGATCAATTCTGAAGGCAGTTTTTGAGCTAAAATAGTTCCTAAAATGATGGAACAGCCTTGACAATCACCAATAATTTTTTGAGTTTTTAATGACTCAAAATAGCAATGAATATTTGCTTTAAAATTAAATAAACTTGTATAATTATATTTAGGAGAAGGAATAGCAGTTATTTTTAATATTAAAGTTTCTATTAATTTACGAGAGTTGCCAAAATCTCGTTTTAGTTGGTTAAGAATGATCGGATAGTTATCACCGATTCTTGCATAACCAGAAACACTTGTAAGTGCAGGTCCCTTTAAACAGTCTAAGAGACATTGTAATTTATCAATATTAGAGAATCCTCTGTCTTCTACAATGGACAAAAAGGACTCTAAGAAAGAGTTAAACTCTAAAATTTCTCCACTAAAACAAGGAAGTTTTTTCTGTGGAAGTCTGAATAATTCTGTCTTTCTATTTGATTTATATTTATATTCTGATTTATGAGAAGAAGTTTCGTCATCTGAACTTCTAGAGCTTTTTCTAGAGTTCTTTTCTTCTTCCTTTAAAATTGAGTAGGCTTTATGTAGAATTGTTTCTACAGTCTCTCTACGTTCTATTGACTCTTCTAGGTCAGAAATAAAAGTTGTCTCATCCAAATTAGCTTGGATGGTTTCATCTAGAAGTGCAAGATCTTCTAGACAACGCTCTAAAGTTTTAATGACTCCATTGATTTTATTTATATCAATGTCAGTCTCTAATAAAGATTCTAGTTTTTGTACAGACTTAGTGGTCTGTATTCTGATGCCTCTCCTTTTCTGTACAGGATTTAAACCCTTAAAGGGAGGAATTAATGAAGTTTTATTTTCCATTTCTTTAAATGGATTAGATAAATTCGGAAGAGACATCAATAAATTAATATTTTAAGCAAAAATAATATTATTTAAGTAATTTGCCTTGTAAGAGTGATCTTAAACAAGGATAGTCATCCGGTTCAGAATGACCAAAAAGAAATGTGTCAGATATTATACTGTAGTAAACCAATAATCATGAGATTATCAGAAAGGAAAAAAGCAAAAAAATATTTTCCCTCCCTAACAACCTCCTGACTTAGTTTACTTCCGAATGAAAAAAATAACTAAGATAATTTGATTTAAACGATACACCCATTCGCATTTAATTTCGGTAGTGGACTGTATTTTGTTATAGGAATGAGAAATACGAATGGGGAGAATCAACAACTCTAGTTGCCAACTCTAAGTTTCATTCGGAGCACATTTCAACCTATTCCTTTGTGTCTTCAATTGAAATGACCCACTTTCGTTAGACAACAAGGGAACAGCCAAAGATTGGGTCTCTTTATTCTTATATAAAATAAATAATCTATTTAAAATAAAACTTTAACCTTCCTACCCTCTCCTTTCGAACCAAACCATCTCAAAAGAATTGTGAGAACTATTCTCTAAGATATTTAAGAATGGCTTGATTCGAAATTAACTGAAGAGACAATCCTTCAGAACTGAAGAAAGTAAGAGGATAAAAGTGAGAATAATTTTCATGTTTATTTTATTATAAGGATAGTAAAAGGGGTCTGTAATGAATATAATAAATATTATAATCCAAATGTTGTTGACGTTACGTTAATATTTGATTATGGATACAGTAATGTATTTAAATAAACAAAAATATAAATATAATATAATAAATAATTTGTAAATAAATAAATATAATATAATATAGTTAAAGCGTCAATATACCTAAATAATATAGTAAAGCTATCTTACTTAATTAATAATATCTAACTTATAAGTTAAAGAGTCCATTATTTTATAAACTTTAAGTTTATACAGTAAAGTTTTATTTACATCTAAATACTAAGAGTGTAAATAAACCAATTTTTTAACTTAGAACTAAGTTATAATTAAGTATCTGACTGTCTTATTTAAAAACAGCAACTCTTAATATTTACAATAATTATTTTATTTACAAGTCACTCCATTAATTCTAGAGTGGAACTTCTAATAAGTAGATTTATTTTATCTACCAAGAACATTATAAATATTACTGAAATAAATACTCAAATGTAACCTAACAATTTAAAGGTGTAAATGATTCTAATAAACAAACAATAAAAAAATCCTATTGTGTATCATATGTTGTAAGCAAAGCTGTGAATTGAAATTTTTTAAACACCGAAGAAAGGTGTTTTAAGTCTCACCGAAAAAATAGAAAGGAGGATAGGATAGGAACTTGAAATAACCGAAAATTCCCTAAACTAATGACGATTACCTCACATCTGAAATAAAAAATAAAAAGATGAATCTAGAAGATATTTAATTGTCTGTTTTTCAACGTAGGAAATTGTAGAATTCAAGACAAAACTTAAATTTCTACAACTTCGCGTAGGAAGACAATTAAATAAGGAAAGACTAAGTTGAAGTCTTAATAGGATTTTCGTTTTAGTACTCACCGGAGAAGGGGAATCTGTACGAATTCCACTTCTCTCAAAGCTAGAAAATCCTAAAAAGATATCAACTTCAGAATTAAGTTGACAGGATAAACACTCGGTACTTTCTTTTCTTTTTAACTTACTGGAAAATAGGTGAGGCGTACCGAGAAAAAACCTAACTAAGAATTAAACCAATTCGTGCAAAGTTAATAAAATATTTCCGTCTGGTTATTTATAAAAAAAAAGCATAACCAGACCCTGGCTTGGCCTCCTCTGATTAGAACCAGAGTTTTAATCCTAATTGGGATTTGCAAAGTTTAAAACAACTATGCAAATAAAAATAATAAAGATAATTTAACCTGCGAATTTAATTTAAATAATGGAACTAAAAGAAACGATTTAAAAATGATATAAGGGAGGTAATCTAAAGTTCCAATATTCACAGGTTAAAAATTCTAAAACCTTCTTATAAGAAAGAACGTCTAAGAATGCCGGAATATGCTAATTTCTAGCTATTTATACTCCGACAGTCGACCGAAAGGTAATTGTTTTCAAGTAAAAAAGAAAACAAGAATAATCTTCTAACAGTAGAAGTGTGTTTTATTCTAATTTTTAAATTAGCCAACTAACCACAAGCAGCGATGAAAAGGCTTTATTTACCCATAAAATAATAGTTTCCCTTACTTCCTTCCCGTTCTCTCAACATTCCTAAAGTCACCTTTCCATTAACAAATGTATTTTACTATTTACGATGAATTTTTGTTATCAGAGGTCACAAGATTTACAACTATAAAACAAATTTAATCTTTAAAACTGATAATAGATATTTGTTTACTAAAAATTAAGGAAGATGCAATTTGTTTGTTTCAAATATCACTTCCTGTTGAAGGAAAACGTTTCCAACTCATTCAAAAACTCAAGTAAGTTAGATTTTCAAACACAAATAAGGTGGCCATTTCTCCTTCTCACGACAAATCCTACCAACTTTAAAGGTATAATAAACAGCCGTTAAATTTTTCATTCAACAACCATTTCCACTAAAACCATCTCAGAAGGACAAATAATTTCAATCTATACATAATATATTAAAATAGTTGTCAATATGAAAGATATTTCCATTTTACAGTCTATTTAATTATTATTATAAAGATAATTAGGAAAGATTGGCAACCTTGATTGACTCTCTCTGAGTCTCTGAGTGCTGGGTTCCAACTGTCGCCAGACGAATTATTTTATTTAATTAAAGTTTCAAATCATTACTTTTATTATTAAAAGTAAGATGTCATTAAATTTTTATACATATTTAATGAATTTTAATAAAGGAATGAGAAGTAATTACAATTTTAATAAAAAATATAATAAAGTTTCAATAAAAACGAATTGACAACTCAAAAGATACTGTTATACGTAGTCTGCTGAATATAAAGAATTCGAGACTCACATAAAAACGCACACATGTAAATGTTTACATGTGTATAATTTTTAGAAGCAATATATATACGGTATTAAACCATATTGAAATATCAAGTTCTATATTCATTTTATCCTTGGTAGTAAATTTGAATAAGATTTGCTACAATGTGTGTGTATGCTTTAAATGTTTTAATGTTTACTGGATAAAAAAAGGTTAAAAACGTTAAAAATTTGGAAAATTTGCAAAATAAAAAAGAGGAGCAATAAAAATATAAAAAGATTTTAAAAATGAAGAAAAAATGAAATTAAATAAAAAATAAAATTTAAATTAAGAATTAAAAAAATAAAATGAAAAAATAAAAATAAAAATAGATAGGAAATTATTGAAAAAAAAAAGGAATAATAAAAAAAGAGAAAGAGTAAAATAAAGAATAGAAATAAATCTTTTTTTGAATGAAAAACGAAAAGCAAGTAAAGAGATTTATTTCAAAAACCGTTTGAAATATAATTTGAGAGAGCATCATGGTGTCTAATGTTCATAATGCGCACTCTTGTGTATGTACGTATTTGTGTTTATAAATGTGCGCGTGTATATGCTTTTTTTGTGTGAGAGTATGTATACGATTGTGAATACGTAAATATCTGAGCGTATGTGCGTGTTCATAGGAATCTCAGTATACATGTGTGTGTGTGTTTGTGAATATATGTGTGTCTTAGTGTATGTGAATATCTGTATGATTATATATGTCTGCGAGTTAATGTATGCGAGTGTTTGTGTACACACACACACACACACACACACACACACATATATATATATATATATAATATATATATATATATATATATATATATATATATATATATATATATATATATATATATATATATATATATATATATAAATTTGAATGCATGCACTTTAATGTATTGTATTAAAAACATTAAGAGAATCTGAATAGCAAAATAAAATAAAGAATTATTTTAGTTATAGCTTTGGAAAGAAAACAGGTGTTAGTTTAGAGCATAATAAATAAAATGGAACAATAATATATGCAATGTGAAATAAAATGTAAATGCAAAATGAAAATCTAGAAATTTGGAAAATTGTACATTACATAAAAGGTTAATTTTACTCGTTGCATTAATTAGAAAGTTCTTGTAGCCTGATGATAATGTCATGGATTTCAATTCATGTGATTGTGAGTTCGAGTACTTCTCCGGCCGAATTTGACTTTTTTTTAATGATCATTTCCATCTGAAATGGCATTCCTCTGGAAATGTAACAAATGTTATTGTAAGGAAAAGTGCTTGAAGCTTTAGGCAATAGGTGGCTGAGATAAATACGAAACCATGTAATGTTCTCTATAACAAAGAGTTTGTCTTAAAGGAGAAGGTTTTGTGCCTCCTGGCACTCAAAACGGTTGGGGGTGCAACGACTCCTGTCTCTTTATAAGTCAGGAAACCTAACATTAAGGAAGAAGGAAGGTCTCTGACCTCTAGAAACTGCACAGAGAAAGGAAGCTTCCGTTTTCAAAACGAATCAAGTAAGAGAGTGGGAAACACGAGAATATTGGGGAAGGGGTGGGATAGTATTTCCCAAGGACAGCCTAACTTGGAGGCTAGGCCAACAAAATAACCACAGGGAAGAAGCTTGAATAACTGTAAAAATCCTAAAAAATATGATCAAGAAAGAGGTTGTAAAAATAGGGTGCTAGGGAATGCCACCACTACCCATTGGGGTTGATGTGGTTGATCCCTTAGAACGGGGTCAGGATACAAGATGAAAATATAGGGTGCTGTAGCTACGTTACTATCCTTAAGGGAGGAGGGAGTACAGTCCTCCAGGAGCTGTTGAACCCTCAAAAAAGAATCAGTAACAAGCATGAAGAAAAATGGAGTGGTGGTAACTACGCCACTGCTCTTTAAGGTTGGGGAGGGGAGAAATGGGTGGTACACTTTTTCTGGGTGGGGTTGAACCCTCAAAAATGGGTTAAGAAAGAGCATGGGGTTGCAACATTGCAAAATTGGCCTCACAAAAAAGCGTGAGATCGGCCAGGTTGAGCTTGGTTTGCAATTGCTAGTCAAAGTCAGACATGATGACATTTTGGCAGTGGAAAGTGCCCGTTACTAATATATATATATATATATATATATATATATATATATATATATATATATATATATATATATATATATATATATATATATATATATATATCATTGTATTTTCAATTAATTATAATTGCTGTTTTGATAAGTATTAGTTTAAGCTTTATTACTTTAGAATAGTTTCCAACAGAAGCATAACAAAGAAAAAAAAAGCTAATGTGATTGCAACTATTCTTTGTCAGTGTCATAGTAAAATAATACCGTTATTAAAGTACGAGTTATCATTTAAATATTATTTAAATGAGATTTTATTTCCTCAAATTTCCAATTTCCAATTTCGCAAAAATCTTTTAAAAGTTTGGTGATTATCTAACTCGAATGATTCTCTGAATGAGAATTTAGGAAAGTCACGAAGATATTAACAGAATTCAGGTAATATATTTAAATTATATCGTCAATTTATAATTATTAATTAAAAGTAAATGTAGAAAGCTCCAAATCGCAATTTTTCCCTTAACAACAGGGGTGGGGAACCTTTTAGAGGTGCTGTGCAAAAATAAAAATTTTTTTGCTTGTGGGCAAAATAATATATATATTTATATATATATATATATATATATATATATATATATATATATATATATATATATATATATATATATATATATATATATATATATATATATATATATATATATATATATATATATATATATATATATATATATATATATAAGTTCATTAATTTTTGCAATATCCGCATCCGCATTCGCAGTTATTAAATGCGGATGTTGGGATGTATAAAATTTTGAAAGTTATTAATTTGTTGTCTAATATTTGATTAGTTTTTTGGATAGCATGAATAAGAAAATAAGTATTTTTCATATATATATATATATATATATATATATATATATATATATATATATATATATATATATATATATATATATATATATATATATATATATATATATATATATATATATATATATATATATATATATATATATATATATATATATATATATATATATATATATATATATATATATATATATATATATATATATATATATATATATATATATATATATATATATATATATATATATATATATATATATATATATATATATATATATATATATATATATATATATATAGGTGATGTATGTGACATCCGGAACTGCATTCGCATCCGAATCCGCAATTATTAAATGCGAAGGTTGTGGATGTATAAAGTTTTGAAAGTTATTGATTTGTTGCCTAATGTTTGACTTATTTTTTGGTAAACATAAATAAGAATATATATATATATATATATATATATATATATATATATATATATAATATATATATATATATATATATATATATATATATATATATATATATATATATATATATATTATATATATATATATATATATATATATATATATATATATATACTATTTATTAATTTTTGAGTTATATTCACTCCGTTTATATCTATTATTTATTATTTAAACCCATAGGTTGACCAATGCAGATTGAGATATTACACTTTATTTACAAACACCAATTCATGCAATTTATGCAAAATATACACAAAATTAGGAAACAAGCTTTCGCTCCTTTTCAGAGCCTCTTTCAGGTATCACTGATGCGACGATCTTCCTTTCGTAATTCCAGGTTCTCATGATGGTAGTTGGTTGTTGTATAACTTGTTAAAGAATGGAGAGCGGAACATGATAGAATTTTGCAACTGATCGATCTTGTAGTCACCTTCACTTTGATTATAGTTAGGTAGATTTTTGATACAGAAGGCTTCGGTTATTTTTCTTTTATTATAGTTGTTTATATGTTTAATGGTACAACTATCCTTTAGATTAATAATATGGTTATTTTCTTGTCTATGTATGGTGAGGGCTGAGTTTTGGTTGTCTGTTTGTAGGTCATATTTATGCTGGTATAATCTTCTATTGTAGTCAGTGGTTTCCCCTATATATTTCAGATTACAGCCCGAACAAGGTATGCTGTAGATGCAGGGGGGGGTTTGTATTAGGGGCTTTTGGGGGTTTAAATACTTTTTTTAAAATAATATTGTTGGATGGGACTAAGGGTATGTTTTTTGGAATTACTTTTTTTAATTGTTTTATGTTTATGTGTGGTATGGGTAAAAAGTTTTTTACAATTGTGGGTTCATTTATTTTTATGGAATAGAATTTAGTTTTTGCTTTTCTAAATGATTTATTGATTATGTGCATTGGGTATTGTAATTTAATAAAGGTGTTCATCAGCAAGTCGGTTTCAGTTTTTAAAAAGGCAGGAGAGCAGATCTTTAAGGCTCGAAGATATAGGGAGGAGAGAGTGGCGATTTTTGTATTAGTTGTATGTGCGGAGTACCAATGTATATAGTTTGGTGACGAAGTTGGCTTTCTAAATATGGTATAAGAGAGTTTTGTGGAATGATCCCACATCGTAAGTGTGTCCAAAAAGGGTAAGGAATTTGTTGTGGGAGGGGGGATTTCCAAAGTAAATTGAATATTGGGATGAATGTTATTTATATGGTTGAGGATCAATAAATCATTTAGAAAAGCAAAATCTAAATTCTATTCCATAAAAATAAATGAACCCACAATAGTAAAAAACTTTTTACCCATACCACACATAAACATAAAACAATTAAAAAAAGTAATTCCAAAAAACATACCCTTAGTCCCATCCAACAATATTATTTTAAAAAAAGTATTTAAACCCCCAAAAGCCCCTAATACAAACCCCCCCTGCATCTACAGCATACCTTGTTCGGGCTGTAATCTGAAATATATAGGGGAAACCACTGACTACAATAGAAGATTATACCAGCATAAATATGACCTACAAACAGACAACCAAAACTCAGCCCTCACCATACATAGACAAGAAAATAACCATATTATTAATCTAAAGGATAGTTGTACCATTAAACATATAAACAACTATAATAAAAGAAAAATAACCGAAGCCTTCTGTATCAAAAATCTACCTAACTATAATCAAAGTGAAGGTGACTACAAGATCGATCAGTTGCAAAATTCTATCATGTTCCGCTCTCCATTCTTTAACAAGTTATACAACAACCAACTACCATCATGAGAACCTGGAATTACGAAAGGAAGATCGTCGCATCAGTGATACCTGAAAGAGGCTCTGAAAAGGAGCGAAAGCTTGTTTCCTAATTTTGTGTATATTTTGCATAAATTGCATGAATTGGTGTTTGTAAATAAAGTGTAATATCTCAATCTGCATTGGTCAACCTATGGGTTTAAATAATAAATAATATATATATATATATATATATATATATATATATATATATATATATATATATATATATATATATATATATATATATATATATATATATATATATATATATATATATATACAAGCGGTCCAGATGGCATTCCTTCCCGAGTTAAGGGAGTGTGTTTCTAAGCTGTGTCTGTCCCTCGTTCAACTTTTCTCTCTATGCCTTAATACTAATACTTTCCTCAGTGTTGGAAGAGCGCATTAGTCCAACCTATTCCGAAAAAAGGAAGCCGCTGTTATCCTTCTAACTATCACCCTTTAGCTCCAATTTGTATTCTATCTAAGATCTTTGGAACTCTTCTCAACTCTCATTTCTTCGATCATTAAGAATCCCATTCCCTTTTTTCTGTTTATCAGTATGGCTTTTGACTGCAATATACTTTCCTATCTCACAGATTTATGGTCTTCTGCCCTTAGAGATCATGGGGAGATTGTATGGTGGAGCTTGACATATCTTAGACATTTGACAGGGTATGGGATTCGTCTCTGTTTTCCAAGCTCTCTTCTTTTGGATTTACTCCTCCTCTTTGCTTACTTATGTCTAACTTTCTTTCTAATTGTTCCATTTCGGTTGTGTTGATGGGACTTCTTCTTTTCCTGTCAGTAGCGGTATTCCACAGGGTTCTGTCTTTTCTCCTACTCTATTTCTATTTTCATTTATAATCTTATCAGATGCTCATCTAACCCTATCCATTTATATTACAATGACTCGACTCTCTATTCTCCTAACCATTTCAAATCTTCTTCATTTTTTGCATCGAGAGTTGCCTCTCGTCTTCATCTTTCCGACTCTATTTTTGCTGATCTGGATAGAATTTCCTAGTGGGGTCATCTCAACTTTGTGAAATTCAACTCTTTAAAAACTCAACTTCTTGAAATCTCGCTCTCAAAGAAACCTCCTAACTTTTTTATTTCTTTAACTTTTATTTTCTTTCTATGGGTCTCCCGTCTCTCCTGTTAGCAGTATAAATATCCTTGACCTTCATATAAACAAAACAAATGTCTTGGAAACTTCACATCAAAATGGTTGCTTAAGCTGCCTCAAAGAAGCTGGGAGTTCTGTTTAGGGTGTGAGAAATTTTTACTTCTTTGCAGTACTCCAATTATATTATACAAGGGCCTCATCCACCCTTGTATGGAATACTGCTTTCATATCTGGGGTGACTCAGGCTTCCCATGTCTTTTGGATAGGGTTGTGTCAAAAGCTAAAAGTCTTATAAATTGTTCCGCTCTTTCTAATTCACTTGACAGATTTATGGTCTTCTGCCCTTAGAAATCATGGGGAGTATGAATACATCTTTGTGACGTGACCTTGATGCCTTGTCTCTTTCTATAGGTACTACAGCGGCAAATTCTCGAAGGAACTCTCCCCTCGTATACCTCCGCCTTTACGACGGCCTCGTAGCAAAAGGGGTGCATTGTCTGTACATAAATTTTGAGAGGACATAAGAAACTCCTGGCTTTCAACTACATCTGTTTTGTGGAATTCTCTCTTATCTTCTGGGTTTCCTGCCAAGTTTAATCTCAATTTTAATCACCTACGAAATTTGCTTTAAGTGGGACTTGCAGGGTTTTTCTTATTCTCTTAGTGACCTATATATATATATATATATATATATATATATATATATATATATATATATATATATATATATATATATATATATATATATATATATATATATATATATGCCTCTAGCCTTTATATATAGGAACGTAAACACCCGCATCTGCATCCGCTGATTTGTAAAAGTAGACATCCGCATTCACAACTGCTTCCGCATATATTAAAAATTTGATATCCGATACATCGCTAATATTATATATATATATATATATATATATATATATATATATATATATATATATATATATATATATATATATATATATATATATATATATATATATATATATATATATATATATATATATATATAATAAATAATCTAGAGATATTACGGGTAAGATTACGCAGTATGGAAAGGCGGTGATATCCATATTCCCCATCATAAGATATCAACAAATGAACATGTCTGTTAAAAGGATGATATATGAGAGCATCTTGCTGCTCATCCTGTTGTACGGAGCGGAGACTTGGAGCACTTCAGGGAGAGAGGGGGGGTGGGGGGATACAAGCAGTGAAGATGAAGGTGATGAGAGCCATGGTGGGAAAACCAGAACAGATAGAATAAGAAATGATAGGGGGAGAGAGAGAGAGAGAGAGAGAGAGAGAGAGAGAGAGAGAGAGAGAGAGAGAGAGAGAGAGAGAGAGAGAGAGAGAGAGAGAGAGAGAGAGAGAGAGAGAGAGAGAGAGAGAGAGAGAGAGAGAGAGAGAGAGAGAGAGAGAGAGAGAGAGAGAGAGAGAGAGAGAGAGAGAGAGAGAGAGAGAGAGAGAGAGAGAGAGAGAGTGTTGGTGTGAGGTTCGGCATGCATAGGGTGGATGCCGCTAGGCTGAGATGGAAGAGTCATCTGTAAAGGATGCACATAAATAAGGTGGCAAAGAGGAGATGGAAGTGGATGCCTGAGATGGTCAGGCTAAGGAGGAGACCGAGGAAGAGGTGGAGGGATTCGATGAAGGACTCTCTAAGAGGACATGGGCTCCCTTCGATGTAAAAAATACTGATGAATGAACGGGTGCCGCAGGACAGAGGTTACTTTATAGTTAAAATTATTTAATTTCTGGATAAATCCAAATATTTTAATTGGATTGTCTGGCTGGCAGTGGGCCTACCCAGTTTTTAAGATTAGGCATTCTGATAACCCTAAGATATATTTCCAAAACCTAGGCTAAACTAGGTTTAAGGTAATTATAGTGGTTGTTTCATTTAGGGTATTTGAGAAGGTTAGATTGTTGATATAAGCGATTGATTAAAGTTAGTCCTTGTAGCAATATAGTATAACTTTAATAGCATAGTACAATAATATGAGTATGAATGTGGAATGTGACATTTGTGGAACTGTGAGAGGAGAACATGTTAGTGAGTGTACTGTCTGTATGCTGAAAGCTGAACATGTGTTGAAAAGAAAGGAGATTGAAAGGATAACTGAGGATTTGGATAAGATAAAAAAGGAGTTTAAAGGTCAAAATTGTTTCATCATATGGGAATACTTCAAGCAAATATTGACTACCATCCAGTCTGTGTGAATTAAAAATAAACCTAATTGGTGGGGTAGAGAGATAAAAGAGAAAATCAGTAAAAAGCGTAGGTATTTTAAAACATTCAAACGTAGGAGCAGGGAGGAGATTTGGAACATTATAAGAGAATTAGGAATGAACTTAACCACTCAATAAGAAGAGAAAAGAGAATGGCAGAAATTAATTTGGCAAGGAACAGTAATAAAGACCTGAAAAAGTTTTTTAGCTTCTATAAATTCAAAAGTAAGGATAAGAAAATTGCCCCAATTAATAAAATTGATGAGAATTTAGTAAGTTCAGGTAAGGTTGGATAGCAGTTTAGAGATTAATAACTCTAGTATATTGTAATGAATAGGTGTACAGCATTTAAAATTGAGTTAAATGAAATTAAATCTTTACTAGAACATATTGACCCAAATAAGGCAGTGGGTCTGGATGGTGTATATGGTAGAATTCTAAAAGAGGGGAGTAGCAGTATAGCAAAGGTACTGTATTTGATTTTTAAACGATCTATTGCTTTTGGAGAGGTACCTGAGGACTGGAAAACGGCATATGTGGTGCCAATTTTAAAAAAAGGTAGTAAAGAAGATCTAGGAAACTGTAGGCCTGTTGGTTTAATATCTCTGGTTGTGAAAATTTTGGAAAAGTTACTGAAAAATCTTATAGAGAAACATTTAAACGATAACAAGATACTATATAACTCCCAGCATGGCTTTAGAAAGGGTAGATCAATGTCAGACAAATCTACTAGAATTTATGGTATATATTATTGAATGTACAGACAGGGGTGATCCAGTTGATGTCATATATTTAGACTTTAGCAAAGCTTTTGATAAGGTACACCATGTTAGGCTGATGCAAAAGTTGTCACAGTGTGGTATAGATGGAATGGTACACAACTGGATTAAAGAGTGATTAAAGAACAGAAGGCAGTGTGTATTACTTAATGGTAATAAGTCATTATGGGAAACGGTGAAGAGTGGGGTCCCACAGGGTTCTGTGCTGGGACCACTTTTGTTCATTATATATATAAATGATTTAGACAAAGGTCTTAAATATAAGGTTTCTAAGTTTGCAGACGATCCCAAAGTGGTCACCTCAGTAAGGAATAATGATGGATGCATAAAGCTTCAGGATGATCTAGATATACTTTTTGGTTGGGCAGAGAGGTGGCAAATGAACTTTAATAGTAAAAAATGTAAAGTTCTTCATGTGAAGGAGTTAATTATGAAGTGAATGGGGAGTGGCTTGAGACTGTGGACCAAGAAAAGGATTTAGGTGTGATTATTTGCAGTAATCTGAAGGTGGGTGATCAATGTTTGGAAGCAAAGGAATAGAATTAATAAGATGTTAGGTATAATTAATCCCTATGTAGTTTTCAAGAGCAAAAAGGTTATAAGCAAGCTATATAATAGCTATGTTACGCCAGCATTAGAGTACTGTGCACAGGTTTGGGCTCCTCATTTAAGAAAAGACATAGCTGTTCTGGAGAGAGTACATCGTCGATCAACAAGGATGATTTCTGGCTTTGAAAATAAGAGATATTAAGAGAGGTGAAGGAGTTAGGAATGTTCTCGGTTGAAAGGAGATTTCTCAGAGGGGAAATGATACAAGTTTACAAAATATTTGCATCTGACAGTAATACAGAGATTAAAAAATACTTTATAGTGAACCGTGGAAGAGTAACTAGAGGACATGATAAGAAAATTGAAAAGAATCCATGGCATCTCAATCTAAGAAAATGCTCTTTCAGTTTCCAAAAATAGTAACTTGCTTAAAGAGATATTTATACTCAACCTCCCAAATCAACAGAATATAATTACTGACCGAGACTCTTTGACGACTTTACTATAGTGCCTCCCTATGTAAGCTTTACTCAAGAAAGAAAGAATCATCACTCCAAGGTCAAGACTGTCTTAATTGAGAGTAAGAGACCTTTTTCATCAACGTATCAAGGGAAGGTTGAGTTGTTAATTTTTTACCAGTATTTTTATCCCATGTACGGTTGCAGAAATATGAAGTTTCTGCAGCCGCCGCCACCCTGCATCTTGCGGGATATGGTGTAGTGTATAAAAAAAATATATATATATATATATATATATATATATATATATATATATATATATATATATATATATATATATATATATATATATATATATATATATATATATATATATATGAGGAAAAAGCCTTTTAGGAATGTAAACTTGAAACTTGATTAAAATTAACTTGATATTTTCTCTCGGTTGGTTGTAAAGTTTTATTTATTACGATGTAACCGAACGGTTTTCATCAAACTTCGTTATCAAAACTTTGAAATTCTTTCCAATCCACATCTTTTGAAATGATATCATCGTATATATGTACTATATGTTTTTTAGGTAATGAAAATAAATTTCTAAGATTAGTGTTGGTTAGTATTGTTTGACAAGAAATTTAAAATAATTCTGACTCACATAAATAGAGCTTATATTGGTATGTCTCCCTCTCCCTCTTCGGTTTACTTTGACTTGAATCAGGCATTATAACATCGAATTTAATTAAAAAGATTCTTTTTCTTTTTTGCAATATCGTTAAGATCACGAATAGAATTTGTTCTTCGTAATAACTAACTTTATATTTTACTGGTAATTCTTTTAAAAAGGAGTCGATATCACTCCTTTTTTTTATTCAAGAATTTAAAAACTTCATATTGATTACATTCTTTATCAAATCCTGCTTTTATTATTTTGTATTCAGGCTGATCTTAAGACTTTCCATATACAAATAAATTGTCATAATGTAACCACTTATCCATAAATTTCCTTCTTAATAATAATAATAATAATAATAATAATTTTGTTTTATCGCATCCAGATTTTCCAATAATTTAATTAAAGCTCTACAATTAGGAGATGGTAATAAGAAATGATGTTTTTGATTATTTCAATTGTTATCATCTTTCCATTCAATGGTAATTTTATTAATTCTATTTATTATAGAGAAACAAAATTCTCCCTCTAAATCTTATTATAAAAATTAAAATAGGTAATTTAGAAGATAAAAATTAAGGAATATAAGCCAGATTCGTTTATGAAAATAGTATTTGAATGCAAATTTTTTTCATCAAATGGGGAATTGGCAGTTCCCCATTAGTTCTTTATTTTGTCATATTTTAACATATCTTCAATTTCTACATTACCTTTTAAAGTCTTTTTATTATTTTATATATTAAAATAATGGATTCGTTTATGAAAATAGTATTTGCTTGAAATTTTTTATCAAAGATGAGTGGAAGGGAGAGGGGGGCGTTTCATCCCTCCCTCAGTATTTATTTTATTATATTTTGATTTGTCTTAATAATAACTTACGTCTAGCATGCAATTTTTTTATGTTTTTGTATTTTTTCCTTAACTCTAACTTTCAACTGACTTAAAGCTAAAATGAATTTTTATGATTTTTTAACGTTTTGCACCGCCAATTTGGCGGAGGAAAAATATGCTCTTAGATTTAAGTCATATTATTAATTTTTTTTCCTTAACTTTGGCTTATAACTAATATGCAATCTATTGTTGCGCCAACTAATAATTTTTAACTTATTCTATAATGTTCTAAAGCTAATGTGTTTACATCATTTTCCAATATATAACGTTTATTATCATTTTTCGATAATGCTATTTTATTTACTTGGGTAGTATACAAATTATGTTTTTTACTTTGCATTAAATTTAGTTTTCTATATAGAGTTTTATCATCAAATAATACTTTTTTATAGTCATCAATGTTGATGGTTTGATTGATAACGTTTTTGCTTACTCCATTAGAATTTTTAATTTTCTTCATTTTCAATAGGTTTAAAAGCGTATAATTTTGCTTTATATCCAACAAATTCTTTTATCTGTTTTCCAGCTGTTTCATCTTTTATTTTACCTAATATCTTTTTATTTCTTTCTGAATATAACTTATGCTTTTTTGGTTAATCAGATGCATCAAACAGTCGTATACTCTTTTCCATATCTTTATAAACATCATTCGTTTGTATATAATAACAATCAATCTGTATCTGCAAACAATAGTTTAACTTTTTCATTATATTTATTTTTATATGATTATAATGAAAGTCATACATTAAAGTTTTGCTTAATTATCAATAGACATACCCACATAGTTAGGTTTATCAAATCTTAAATTTGTTTTCTTCTCGTGACAAGCTATTGAATTTTCTGAAAATATTTTATATGATCCAAAATTTGGCTTATTTACTAATTTTTGAACTTGTTCTTCATTTTCAACTAACTGTACATCGACTCTATTTCTTATATTTTATATCGTTTTACCAAACACGGAGTTGTTCATTAATTTATAAAAATCTTTCTCAAATTCATTTCTAGCTTCTTTTTCTTCTCGTGTTAAGTTCAATGTATGATTTCATCCAGTCGCTCTGATCAAATTCTAATATTCTATGTATTTTCGTTAGTTTCAATCCTAGGTTTAAATACTCTTTTAAATTTCTAATTTTATTTTCAGCTGCTTATGGATAATCATTGTGAAAATCCTGTAATTTTTTTTGAATACTCTAAATCAACTTCTAAAATATAACTTTTTCACAATTCATCACTGATATCCAAAACATCAAAATCGTCAATGCTTTTCATCCATTTAAATTTTCACGCAGGTAAATACTGTGACATTGCTTAACCATATAAATTATTAACATCAAAAATGTGATATAACTATACGATGTATTTTTCTCACAACTTTATTAAATATATGGATTATTCGCTTTGCATATCTATGAATTATTGTGCTTATTCCACCTCTTTTTCCTTTTTCAACCATTAATAGAATATCTGGATCTGTAATCAAATCCAATTTTATTTTCATTTCTTTTAATAATGCATCCCAAGACAAGCCTGGCGATGTTAAATAACGCTTTGAATCTACTTTATATATGTTTAAGCACGTTGTCTTAAAATTTAGAATTCATCAGCCAATAATAACGTATCTGATTTTAAATACAGAATATGGAAATCTCTAAACGTTTTACAGTTAATTTTTTTCCAGATATGATGTGGTTGTTTATAATCCTCATTCGATATGTGTTCATTATTTAAAACACTATGAAATTTTTCTATACTTGGTAACTTTTCATGATTAAATTTTGATAAGTCATCCATCCGGTCATATGGATAATTCCTTTACGTTTTAGTAAATGAAGCTGTTCATCTTGATAATATTTGCATAAATTCTTTAAATTTTCATCCGTTAAATTTGATACTAATTTAGTTAGAGATGAGGACATGAATCTGAAACTATCGATGAGTTTCAACTCTTTGTTTACTGGTTTTATTATTTCATCAAGTTTTATAAACTGACTGAAACTTATGCAAGTTTTATCCGTTTGAGGAATTTGCTCTTATTTTACCATCGGTATCTGCAATTTCTTTAGCGAATAAATGAGCATCGTATTTAGATAAGTTATGCATTATTACTGGAATAAATTTAGGATTTATAATTTGCAAATTACAGCTTCTATGAGCAATTCAACTGTTACATGATTATGATCTCTTACTTTGAAATCAGTTTCTTTATATTCTTTTTTACGTACATAACAACGATTCCCATTTTTATGAATCATTTTTTCATCTGGTTACATTCATTGGCTTGCTCATTTTCAGTAATTTATAAATCCTTTTTGATTCTGAAATTAATTATTCTACCAAAGCTTTAGATGCTTCGTTTTCTTCATATATTTCTAGATTTGAATATTCGTCTACATCTCATTTCGTATAACCACAACAACTGTTTGGCTGATGTTTCTGTAAGTTAATGGTATAAGTTTCTTTAGGATTTGGTTGACTCTTATGTATCTTTTTGTAAGGTTCTTTCCAAATCTGCATATATAACAAATGAATATCTGAATTGTTTATAATACAGTTTAAATTCAACTGTACCTTCAGCTAATTCCATTGTTACTGGAGTATGAATTTAACATTTTGGTAAATGATTATCTAATAATTCTTTTTTACAAAAACTATGCAAACAAAATCGACATGGATAAGTTTTCCTTTTTTCTTTTTATCTATGAATGAACTCAAATGTTTCATCAGTAAATAATGTGTATTTTCATCATTTGATTTTAAATGTAAATCAACTTGTTTAATTTTCTCAACTTTTGTAATTCTTAATAGATCTAACATTTCTTTTCACTCTAGTCCGTATACGTTAACTGACGCATCATTTTGATTTTCAGATTTACAAATTTGTTTTAATTGAACTTTAAATTTTATTCTTTTCCAATTGTAATTTTTAGACGTTTCTTTTAATTTTATTGATAATCTATGTGGATTGTCTTCAAATAAACAGTCTGATCTTTCTATACATCTTTTTAAACATTCGTTATCATTTTTATTTCTAATGTTAATCTATTCAAAATTTTGGGTTTTTATATTTGGCTGGAGTTTCGATATACTATAAAGATCTTAAAGGTTTATATTTCGCTACTTTTATCTCAAAATTTAAAAGTTTGTTTATTATCTATCCTGATCCTTCTTTTGTAAATTTACATATTTTCTCTTCAATTTTATTAATCATTTCAAGTGAAATTTCTTTTATTTGAGTCATATCATTATGCTTCTCACAGTTCCACTGTTGAACCATTTTTAATTATTGATATTCGTCTATCAGGTAAATTTTTAAAGAATTCAACGTGAAGAGAAAGACTTAATTTTAAATTTTTCCAATTTTGTTCTTGGATTTTTTTCACTCTCTTTTTCATCATATTATTAATAAATATTCTTGGATCGATTACATTTTGATATAATAATAGGCTTTGAAATTTTTATTAATTCCTTTTCGAGAATTTTTAAAACCACAGCTCATTAAATTTATTTGATGTTTTTTTTTCTCTTCATGAATTTTAAGATTTATAGAGCTTCTATTACAAAATGAACATAATTTTTTTATCATTAAAATAATTCATATAAAGAATTGATTGATTTGTATTTCTAATATTTTTATTGCTTCTTTCAGGAATTTAAAAATTTTTAATATTAATATTCTAAATCTCGCAAGTTGTCATTTTATTATAAAATTTTTTATTATAATGTATTTTGAATTTTGATCATTCTCGAATTTCATAATTTTTTCGAACTTTTAAAATAGGAACTAATTTTTCTTCTAAATATTTTATTCTTCTTGAAAATCTTTCTTCATCTAAAATTATAAAAGTTAGCTCATCGTTTATTCTATCTTAATTATCCATCTCGTAAATAGAATTATTTCGTGAAAATATGATTTTGTTTAATTTAATTTTTATTTCCATATTTATTGTAGAAAAAAATAATAAAATATTTTTTTTTCTACAAAACTTTTAAAAAACATATATATATATATATATATATATATATATATATATATATATATATATATATATATATATATATATATATATATATATATATATATATATATATATATATATATATATATATATATATATATATATATATATATATATATATATATATATATATATATATATATATATATATATATATATATATATATATATATATATATATATATATATATATATATATATATTTATTTTTTTTATTTTTTATTTTTTTTTTTTTTTTTCTCTTGTAAAATTTCTTTATCTTTTATATTTTTAAAAATTATTTTTAATTATTTTTTCCTCATGAAATTACCTTAAAAATAATATCCAAATTGAAATTTACACCCTCAAAACCTATAAAACCAAATATCATTTATCTTTCCATCTTATGTAGAACCGGAAATTTTTAAAATTTAAATTTTTTTTCAAGCTCGTAGAATTTTTTAAAATCGAAAATATATGCTCTGCAGTTTAAAAAATTATAAAAATTTTAAATAAATATAATTCTAATTAAGAAATTGTAAAAAAAAATTGGAATATAAGAGTATCTCAAGTTCAATTTTGCTCTCCTATAAAATTTCTCTATCTTGTATAGTTTTCATATTATTTCAATTGTTATTATTATTATTATTTTTATTATTATTATTATTATTATCATCATCATTATTATTATTATTATTATTATTATTATTATTATTATTATTATTATTATTATTATTATTATTATTATTATTATTATTATTATTATTATTATTATTATTATTATTATTATTATTATTATTATTATTATTATTATTATATTATT
Source organism: Armadillidium nasatum (assembly GCA_009176605.1). NCBI lineage: Eukaryota > Metazoa > Arthropoda > Malacostraca > Isopoda > Armadillidiidae > Armadillidium > Armadillidium nasatum. The sequence continues at coordinate 20,753 of SEYY01005504.1, forward strand.
TATTTATTCATTTTTATCTCTTCCCTTTCATTTCGTGAGAAGCGGTACCTCAAAAACACACATACTGTGATTAACCAGTAGGATAAACCATAAGAAAAACATTGTGGTCAATACTCTATGCATTTCTTCTCCATTTCAATAAATATTTTATAACTTACATTCAAGACTATTGTTATTGTTACTTTTGTTATTATTATTATTATTTTTATTATTATTATTATTATTATTATTATTATTATTATTATTATTATTATTATTATTATTATTATTTATTTATTTATTTATTTATTTTTTTAGTATTTTTATTATTAATGTTTTGTTACTCATTTAAAAGTTATTATTACTGGATTTTACTGATATTATTATATTATCAATATTGTTATTATTTCTGTATTACTATAATGTCGGAGTTACTTCTATAATATACGTAATGTTACACTCCAGTGGTAACATTTTCTCGTAATCATTAATAACGCTACTGTAAATGATATTGGGCAACACCTTTTATTGATTATTACTACTAATATTCATCAATTATTTTTTTTTTATTTTTATAATTATTGCTATAATGATTAATATTACTGTTATTGTAATTTTTATCATTATTATGTTTAATATTGTCTTTACATTTAATTTTGATAATTCTATTAATACTTTCAAATTATTACCGTATGTAAGTTAGCTTTGGAATCAGTATAAAAGCCTTATTGCCGTTGCTATTACAAATTTTATTATTATTTTCCTCGTTATTATTTTTATAGTTGATAATATTATTAGTATTTCCTTACCATAATTATTATGATTATTATTATAATACTTCGATCATTATCGTACTTGCGAATATCTTCTTTCTCTCATCATTATTACTTATATTATTGATTTTACTATTTTTGATATTAGAATTAATAATGTTATTACTATTTTCACTATTATTAATTTTATAAAATAATTGTATTTTAATTAGCATGATCTTTATCACTCCTTTTGTTATATGCACCATATTAGTATTTACTTTTAAGAATAAAATTAAATAACTTATTTAAACTACTAAACCTTTTGGCTCAATAGAAACTAATGTGTATCCCCTTAGAAGTCCCCTTTCAGAGAACTGAACAGTCACTTCATTACTATTACTATTATTATTATTATTATTATTATTAGTAGTAGTAGTAGTATAGTTAGTAGTATAGGACCTACTACATATTGTAAATTACAGTGTACGTTCAATGAATAAAGAATTTTGAATTATTATTATTATTATTATTATTATTATTATTATTATTATTATTATTATTATTATTATTATTATTATTATTATTATTATTATTATTATTATTATCATCATTATTATTATATCACTATTATTATATTATTATTATTATTATTATTATTATTATTATTATTATTATCATTAACAGACTTAAGGGATGAACACTGGACGTCTACAACAACTGTTATGGAAAGAAGTAAATCAGACACACGGCCACAGAGAGAAGAACAGATACTGAAAGAAGGAAGTTTAGAAATCAAAGCTTTGTGCCATGTCCTATTGAATCCTTTTTGATATGTCTAGTGCCACATCAAAAGATTTACAGAAATGCTATAAAGCAGAGTACCAAGAGTCAGAAAAAAATATAGATCACTAGTAGAGCATTCCACAATCCTTCATTACACCATTCGAAATTAATGCACTTGATATTTCTTTATTTGAATTCAACATTAATTAAAATAAAATATAAGTAAAAATTCAAAGTTAAGATTAAAGTAAATATAATAGCAGGAAATGAGAAGCATAGAGTTTGCAATTTTCGCACAAAATTGATGTGAGTGCATGGTACTCTTCGTGCTGCGAGGGCGACGTAATGGTGATGGAATGGGAAAGGTCAATTGCCTCGAGCACCTGCCAATATAAGACCAATAGAAAAAGAGATTTTGTGCCAAAATCAAGTGGCAGATGCAGATGGTCAAGGGAGTTTGAAAGTAAGAGACAGTTTATTAGTGTTTTCGTCTTAAAACTCCCTCCCCCACAACCGTCTCCTAAATGAGAGAACAGTACTCTATATATGATGAATAAGACCCTTATATAATGGAGTGACTGTTCGGAATAAAAATATTTCCCAGCCTAAACATTACTCCTATCTTCTTTGAAATCTTCCATGTAACCGTTGTTATATGAGGTTTCGAAGAGAATTTTGCTATTTATGTTCAGACCACCAATATTGTTGATGTTCGCAGGTGAGACGGGAGAGCCGTTGAAGGCCATAGGAAATTTGGGAGATGATTTTGAAAGAGAGATGGGAAGCACCAATAAATGCTGATATGGAACAATCTGAGAGAAAATTAAACATGAGTAAGTAAGGAGAAGGAAGAAATTCATAGGAAAGAAACCATGAAAGAGAGTAATGACACTTTTCATAACTGTCAAAAGCTTTGGATATCTCAAGCGCCATCCCTAAAGGCAGAAGATCATAAAATAGTGGGATAAGAGAGTATGTAAACAGTAGACCTCGAGAGTCGAAAGCAATACTGATGACCTGAGAGAATGGAATGAGATTCCAGATAATTCTGGAAATCCTGGAAGTTGAGGAGAGTTTCAAAGATTTTAGACAGAATTCAAATGAGAGCTATAGGTCGATAGTTAGAGGATTAGAACTGTTACCTCTCTTTGTAATCGTCTGAGCATATGCGTGCTTCCTGAAAAGAGAGAAAGTATTAAAATTAAGGTATAGAGGGTAGAGTGCAACAAGGACAGCCTGAAGCTCAGACGTACATTCCCTTAAAATCCGAGGAGGAATGCCATTCATAGATCTGAGGATCTCATGCACCTGATCATGTAGAAACATAGAACAGAAATATAGACCCCCTGACAGAAGGAGTAAGATGAGAGTTGATAGAATCATCCAGGGTTGAATTAGTTACAGAAAAGAAGTTGAAGAGATTAGAATTTTCAAAGAGTAGGATTAGCTAAAGTACTGTCAGAGCGAATAAGAGCGGAAAGGTGAAGTTATAGAAGTTATTAAGGAAGTTTTGGGCAGAAGCCAGAAATTTTCATCAGTAGGAGAAAAAAGGTTACTTAAATTTGATGTTACCATAAATGAAAGTATCGGAATCAAATTCCGAAAACTTGGAATCCGAATCAAATCCGAACCCGAATCCGAATCTGAATCCATCAAAATTTGCAATTTTAGAATCAGAATCCGAATCCGCAAAAAAAAACTTCGAATCCGAATTCGGATTCGCTCATAACTGATATATATATATATATATATATATATATATATATATATATATATATATATATATATATATATATATATATATATATATATATATATATATATATATATATATATATATATATATATATATATATATATATATATATTATATATATATATATATATATATATATATATATATATATATATATATATATATATATATATATATATATATATATATATATATATATATATATATATATATATATATATATATATATATATATATATATATATATATATATATATATATATATATATATATATATATATATATGATATAAATGGCGTATAAAAATGTGCAAGTCAAAGGAAGTTGGGGAAAATATATAAAGGGAGTATGTTCCAGACTTTACCAGTAGAGTACATGTAAGATTGAGCATAGCAATTAAGTCTGGGGTTTGAGAGTTGGGCAGAGAAAGGATGAGACTGTGTACAAAGTCAAGTCTCACAAGCCTTTCTCAATGGAGGATGTATACAAAGAAAGAGTACAGAAGAGCAGTGTCCATTGTAATAGCGATAATATAGAGAGAGTAACGCAACAATTCGATGGGTACGAAGAGATTGGAGAGAGTTAGTAAGAGCAAATGAGTTTATATGACGAAAGGCCCTAGACTCCACCCTTTTAAGAAGAGCTGTATGTGTGGAACCACCTCAGATATGCAAGGAGTACTCCAAACAAGGGCGAACAACACCCCTTTAAAGAGCAAGCATCTGGGGTGGAGAAAAAAAATCACGAAGGCGATTCATAAAACTCAACCTCTTAGAAGCTTGTTTAGAAAGAGAAATAATGTGATCTTTCCAAGAAAGATCACGAGAAAATGAAACACCGAGAATATTGAGGACAGGTGAAGGTTTGAGTTGAGTGTTTTCGAAGAAGATATCATAGTTGTGATGAAGATTGTATCGAGTAGAAAGATGGATGAATTGAGTTTTTGAATCATTGAAAACAACCATGTTTTCACTGCACTAATTTGAAATAAGGGAAAGATCAGAGGTCAGTTGCTCCAAAGCCACCTTTCTTGAAACAATTAACTTCTGTTAATGAAGGGTGGACTCATCAGCATAGGATTGGGTAGGTGATGAAGTAATAGAGAGAAGGTCATTAATGATAAGTAGAAAGAGAGTTGGGGAAAGGACAGAAGTCTGAGGAATACCACTATTTATAGATTTAAAGAAAGGACGATGGCCATCTACAACAGCTGCTATAGAAAGAGCAGAATGAAAATTAGAAAGAAGATCACAAAGAGAAGAAAAGATTCCGAAAGATTGAAGTTTAGAAAAGAAAGCTTGTGCGAGACTCTATCGAAGGCTTTTGATATGTCTAGCGCCACAGCAAAAGATTCACCAAAACACCGAAGAGCGCAGGATCAAGACTCAGAAAGAAGATCAAGAAGATCACCAATATGGAGCGTTCCTTGCGAAAACCGTACTGGCGATCAGAGATTAGATTAAAAGAATTGAGGTGTTTCCAAATCTTCCTGTTAAGGATAGATTTGAAAACTTTAGAAATAATGGAGGTTAAAGAAATTGGCCGATAGTTAGAGGTTGAGAAGGGTCCACCATCTTAGGCACAGGCTGAATGAGTGCACGTTTCCAGCAAGAAGGGAAGGTCGAAGTAGAAAGGCAAAGACGAAATAGTTTACCAAGGCTGGGTGCAAGCTCGGAAGCCAAAATTTTGAAAACCAAAGGAGGAATAACATCAGAACTATACGCCTTGTTAGTGTTAAGCTAAGAGAGAGCAGAAATTACATCTTAAAAAAAATTACTATATTAGATATACATGAGTTAGAGAGGGTTGAAGGAGTAGGAATAGCTCCAGATTCGTCTAAGGTAGAGTTAGAGGCAAAAGTTTGAGCGAAGAGTTCAGCTTTAGTAGAAGGTAAAACGGCAATTGAGCTGTCAGAAGAAACTAGAGGAGGGAAAGAGGAAGAATCAAAGTTAGAGTTGACATTTTTTTGGAAAATCACAGAAAATGTGAGAGCAAGAGGAACCAGATAGATGGAGGAAAGAGTTTTTGGTGTCACAAAGAATAGATTTTGCACGATTCCGAGATGAAATATAAGTTGAATGAGTTTCTGGAGTTTGAAGACAACGGTAATCCCTGAAGGCAGCATCCCTGCGACGGAGAGCGCGAGAACAAGAAGAACTGAATCGAGGCTTTTTAAGTTTAGTTGAAGGGAAAGAATATGGAATGTACGCCTACATGACAGAGCGAATTACCTCGGTTATGCGCTCAACACACTCCGAGGAACTCCTCCCACGAAAGCAGTGATCATTTCATGGAAATAATCTAAGTACGACCATAAGTCAGACCAATTAGCAACACCGAATTGTCACAAACGTATCCTCGTCGAAGGCGGTTGCCGTTCTTGCGAAAGATTTGACAAGAAAAAACAAAGAACGTAGATAAAGTGATTGGATGAACCCAGTGAATTAAAGAGTTTGACAGTATAAGGAGAAGGATAAGAGGTTAAAAAAAGATTAAGTATGTTGTTTTCATCACCAAGACTTTCAGAGATACGGATAGGGAATTGCACCAACTACTCAAGGTTGCTCTGGATAGAAAACTCGTTGGCGAGTTCACCAGCCTGATCATGAGAATTTGAGGAAAGTGAACATTGAAATCACCTAATATGATGATTTCGGAGAAACAAGAAGTAGAAGGAATGTGCTCTATTTTGGAGTTTAAATAGTGGAATGATTTTTTATAGTCAGTAGAATTAGGAGATAAATGAACAGAACAAATAAACTTAGTAGAAGAATTGCAAGAGAGCTTAAGCCATAAAGTAGAGAATTCAGAAGAATCTAAATTAGAGACACGAGAACAAACAACATTGCTTGCGCACATTTGCGCAACATCTGCCTTTGGCTGAAAATTGAGGATAGAGACAGTAGGAAGTAACAGAAAAAGTTTTCTGTCAGCGCACTCAAGCACCCGAGTTTCGGTTAAGAATAAGAGATGAGATTCAGAAGAAGAGAGATGGTGTTCGACAAAGGGGAAATTTGAAAAACACCGCGAATGCTGCAGAAATTATTGAAAATAGAAGGCCATGCACTAGGGCAAGCCGGAAGCAAGTTCATCGGAGGCCGCCAATTCCCAAGTGATGATGAGCAGAGGGGTGGACGAGGGGAATTCTTGGATGCTGCCCCTCCAAGGGGCAAGCAAGCGCTTATTAATCTGTGGGAACATGTGAAGAAATGGGGTGGAGAGGTAAAGGAAGGATATGCATTGTAATATGAGATGAGGGTACACTAAAGACCATTTGAGAAGATGAAACGCGAAAAGGAACTAACCAAAGGGCAACGGAGTGAAACGGAATGGCCTAACCCTGGCCCCCAGTGGGGGTACTTTCATAGCTTTGGATTGCGCCACTTCCTCCCATATATATATATATATATATATATATATATATATATATATATATATATATATATATATATATATATATATATATATATATATATATATATATATATATATATATATATATATATATATATATATATATATATATATATATATATATATATATATATATATATATATATATATATATATATATATATATATATATATATATATATATATATATATATATATATATATATATATATATATATATATATATATATATATATATATATATATATATATATATATATATATATATATATATATATATATATATATATATATATATATATATATATATATATATATATATATATATATATATATATATATATATATATATATATATATATATATATATATATATATATATATATATATATATATATATATATATATATATATATATATATATATATATATATATATATATATATATATATATATATATATATATATATATATATATATATATATATATATATATATATATATATATATATATATATATATATATATATATATATATATATATATATATATATATATATATATATATATATATATATATATATATATATATATATATATATATATATATATATATATATATATATATATATATATATATATATATATATATATATATATATATATATATATATATATATATATATATATATATATATATATATATATATATATATATATATATATATATATATATATATATATATGAATTCATATATTTTTACTTACATTTATTTATAAAGAAGATCTATTTTCCTATCTTTCCTTAGAGCATATCTCTTTATTATTTTTTCATGCCATGAAGAGTCACTTGATAGCTCCGTTAAAAGCTCTTTTTCTATGGAAAGTAAAGACAAGAATGAGAGACGTTCCTGTCCTATAGTGTTCCTTGAGCAGCTTTTAATGCGATTTAAGCATGAAAAACTCCTTTCTACTGACGCTGTAGTTGCTGGAATGGTACCAATTAGACTAAAAAGTCTAAAAGTTTGTTGCAGTGTTATACACAAGTCATTCTCCACAATATTTTTCAAAATAGATTCTACATCTTTATCGTGAAAAAGTTTGCGGTTTTCTTCAGCATAGACTATATTTAACTCGTTTCGAAGAACATTATCATTAAAATAGTTTCCGTAAGTGTCCATCAGCGACTTCAGAGAATCGCTGGGAAATATTTTTTGAAATTTTGCAAACTGACAGGAATCTGCAAGTGCGAGAAATTTTAAAGCTGACATGTTGGAGAATCGAGTATTTATTTGAGTAGTAATATTATCTAAGACAGAATAATAATTCATTTTATAATGGCAAGACACAGAAGATTCATTATTTATTTTATTTCTTAAAGTACGTGGACCCTTTCCAGTTTCAATCTCAGCTTTTTTCATATAACTTAGGAAATTAGCATCATTTCGCATGTCATGTAGAGCTCTTTCACAAATAGATATATTTGAAATGCACATCTGAATATCTATTGTTTTTTTCTGGAGGACATTATACAGAATTTCAGTTTTCAGAAATATGTCATTGAAGATTAGTAAATAGAAAACAAAGTCAAATTCACACAATTTATTCTTGTAAGCCTCTGCTTGCCGGATTGTTTTGCTATTTGTACTTTCAGTTTTCATAAGTTCTTCGAACACTTCAATCAGCCCTTTTCTTTCTTTGAAAATAGAATTTACGATTTTAGAATTCGAATTCCACCTCACTTCACTGTGCGTTGGTATTCTTTTATTCACTATTCGATCTAAAACAGCAGTTCGTTTGGCTGACTTATGAAAAAACGAAGGTATTCCTTGTAAATTTGCAAAGAAAATATTAATGGCTGATACATTGCGACAGCTATGCTGTAGGACAAGGTTCAATCGATGTGCCAAACAATGAGTAAAAAGTGCTTGAGGAGCTAGACTACGAATTTTTGCCTGAAGCCCATTTAGCTCAGAAGACATTACACTAGCGCCATCATATGTTTGTGCAACGAGTTTATTTTTAAAATCAAATGGTTCTAATATTTCTACAAGTTTTTGGCATATTCCTGTTGCGCTTCGGTTTTCACCTACATCGTAAAAGCCTAAAAAATGCTCTTTTATTTTACCCAAAGAATCAACACAACGACAAATTACGGAACACTGAGTTAATTCAGATTTATCTGTCGTTTCATCGACTTGGATAGAAAAAAAGGGTGAGTCACGTATTATGTTGCAAATGGTTTCCTTTATTTCCATAGCTATGCACTCGATAATGTCGTTCTGAATAGTTTTTGACAGACCAGTAAATCCACGCATCTTTTCCCAATGGTTTTTTAATTCTTCATTATTATTCATCATCACAAAGAAAAACTCTTTAAAATTCCCTTGGTTGTACGAATCTTTAGATTCATCATGTCCACGGAAAGATAACTCTTGTTTAGCCAGTAGACAAGTAAGATCAATTAGTACTTTGAATATCTGTCTATTTTTAGCAACTATTTCATTAAATGCCTTTCTTGATCTTTTTGCTTGCTCGTTTATTTGTTCCAAAACGGTCAA
>SEYY01005504.1:35000-47500 GCA_009176605.1 Armadillidium nasatum
CCACATACTGTCCTGCCTACTTGTATATGGATCAACAACTAAATCAAACACTTATCAAATCATAACAATGCAAAAACGAATCATAAGACTACTCAGCGGCAGCAGAGATTTTTATTGTCATACACCCCCTTTATTCAAAAAACTCAACATATTGCAATTTGATCATCTTCTAAACCTCACCCTCCTAAAGGAAATACACAAAGTAATAAACAATAACACATGCGAATTCCTAAAAACTAACAACCTCGACAATCAAACTGAGAGAGGAATAATCTTAAGAAATAACACAAACCTTCAAACCCCTTTCTATAGGCTCACCAAAGCACAACAAGCAGTTAGCTACGTTTCCACCATTCTCTATAACAGTCTCCCTGACGACATAAAAAATGAAAGATCAATAAAATCATACGATCGCAAAATTAAAAAAATGTTCATAAATTCTTACTGATCCCATATTTATTATTATTATTATTATTATTATTATTATTATTATTATTATTATTATTATTATTATCATTATTATTATTACTATTATTATTATTGTTATTATAATTATTATTATTATTGTTATTATTATTACCATTATTATTATTATTAATTATAATAATTATTATTATTATTATTATTATTATCATTACTATTATTATTAATATTTTTATTATTATTATTATTAATATTATTGTTATTATTATTATTATTACTATTATTACCATTATTATTATTATTGTTATTATTATTATTATTATTATTATTATTATTATTATTAGTATTATTATCATTTTGTTTATTGTTACTATTATCGATTATAATTTATAGATTACAATTATTATTACTATTAATATTATTAGTAGTTAATATTATTGTTATTATTATTACTATCGTTATTGATATTAATATTATTATCATTATTATTATTGTTATTATTGTTATTATTATTATTATTATTATTATTATTATTATTATTATTATTATTAATATCACTCTCGTTATTATATTATTCTTATTGACACTATTATTCTTATTACTATTGCTATATTTAAGTATATATCATCATTACTATTATTATTACCAGTATTATCCTAGTAAACATCATAAGTAACGTCATTGTTATTGTTACTTGCATGATCAATATTTCTTTTTGTTACTCTAGAAGTAACCTATCTTAACCTGTATTAAATAAAGTATAATTATATATTTATATTGATGTATTAAACATTGGGGCTCAAAGGAAACCACAGTATTTTCCCCTAGCAGCCCCTTTTCAGAGAACTGGATAGCCACGATATTATTATTATGATTATTATTGAATTTAGCAGAGTAGGACCTACTTTTAAATTTTAAACCTGTAAATGTACCAATTCCTGAATAAAAAGTTATGAATGAATGAATTATTATTATTATTATTATTATTATTATTATTATTATTATTATTATTATTATTATTATTATTATTATTATTATTATTATTATTATACTGAAACCAAAGAAATGGAGATAGGAAGGAGACATGGTCAAATGGTCAAATTAATCTTATATATGACTTTATTGAATCTGAAATAGTTCCAGAAAACAAGACAGTGTCTCAAAGATAAAAAGATGAAATTAAAACTTTCGTAAGAGACAAATTGCGAACAAATACCAAGAACGCAAGTTCTGGAAACTTTTGGAAGTATACATGTCGAAGTGAACAAATATCGATTGATTAATATATATATATATATATATATATATATATATATATATATATATATATATATATATATATATATATATATATATATATATATATATATATATATATATATATATATATATATAATCTCCATTGATAGGTAAAAGCTAGAGGCCTACCAATTTTCAACAAATTGGGTAAATATCGGAATCGTTGTCGATTAAATTAAATTGGGCTGTGCGTATGAACTTTGAAATAATGATCATTCTCTCTTCTTCTCCTTTCTCTATAATCAGAGACTTTTTCTAGTTCTCAAGACAGCGCCGATGAACTTGCCTTCCATTTCTCTTTCCCAAATAATTTCGAGTAGATGATGAAGCTTCCTACTCATGTACTCTGATAGATTTGGAGATAAATTTGACATTCTAGACCTTTTGTTTTATCTTCTAATTATTATCCTTATACTGTTAAACTTTTAAGATATTTGTGTCCTTCCTATCATCTTATCTCTTTATTCTCTTCTATCTTTTCAAGTCTTTTGCAAGAAAGACGCTTGCTTACTAGGGGGAAGCTTTATTTGATGTTCCTGTGCCACAAACTGTTCGGACTAAAAATAGGTATGTACCTATCTGATTTCCCATTAAATGATCATGCATTCGGACACCATATTACTAGGGTTATTGTCTCTGACATGGAGATGTACATTCCTTTTTCTTCCCTTCTACTAAACATAAAAATCTTAACTTGACTCTGCTTGTCCTCATGCTACTCTACGCAGAGAAGTTGCCTTCAGGAAATACTGTAGACTTCAAACTCTAACAACTCATGCAGTTTATAAATCTCCCTGAAATATTACAAAATGTATCATATGCGATACTAAAAACTTTTCTTCACAGAAAATAAAAAGCCTCTTTGGTTTCATTACCTCACACCTTTTCATGCATTTTGCCAATAAATATCAACTACACTTCTTCCCATTTTCCTACATTAGTACCTTCTGATGACACAACTATCATTTTGCCTGCAATTAAAGATGAACATTTCTATAATTCTTCCTTAGGTGAATTTGGAGCTATTCCTTTTACTCCAACACCTTCTAACTCTGTTATACTTATCCTTTTAAGTTTTATAAAGACGAAATTTCTGTTCTCTCTTAGCTTAACACTATAAAGGCGTATGACCCTGATGTATCCTTCCTTATATATATATATATATATATATATATATATATATATATATATATATATATATATATATATATATATATATATATATATATATATATATATATATATATATATATATATATATATATATATATTACAGGCAAAGAAAATTGGGTTTTGAGTAAAAAAAAATTAGAGGCATAGAAAACATAGAAATCTTCAATGCCTCAAAAATTAATTCCTTTATCTTTCTACTCGACATAATCTTCCACAAATTCAACACATAACTCAAACCTTCCTTTCCCCTCAATATTCTCTGTGTTTCTTTTTCTCTAGGTTTTTCTTGGAAGGATCACATTTTTTCCTTTTCTAAACAAGCTTCTACGAGGTTGATTATTCTGAGACGCCATAAAAATTTCTTCAAGCCGTCCAGGTTGCTCGCAATTTATAGGGGTGTTGTTCGTCATTTCATGAATTATGCTTCATAAATCTGCGGTAGTTCCATTCAAACAGCTCTACTTGAAAAGGTGGAGTACAATTTTTTTCATTTTATTTAAGTGCTTCACATTTACAACCCTCATCAGTCTTCCGCCAGTTGAATTGTTATGTCATCCCCTCTTTACTTTCATTATTGCAACTGATATTGCTTTTCTAAACTCTTCAGTTACAAAGCTTCTTCAATGAGAAGGGTTCGTTCTCTGATCCCAGGCTTAACCACCATGCTCAATCTTAAATATATTTTACTAGTAAAATCTGTAACACATTCCTTTTTCCTATTTCCCCAACTTTCTTTGACCTCCACACTATCAAATGCCTTCTGTTAGGGCATTTCAGCCTTTAATTAGCATTTTCGGAAAATTGAAAATTTGAAATTGGCTGGTCTGCAACTTTCAGCCAAAGGAGAATATATATATATATATATATATATATATATATATATATATATATATATATATATATATATATATATATATATATATATATATATATATATATCCTCCGGTGGGCAAAGGCCAAGAGGCCTACCAAATTCCACCGGAGTTGGAAAAATCTTATCATGATAGAAGAAGGCCAACATGTCCAAATACATGGCGTTTGAAAGTATGCAAGTCAAAGGAAGTTGTGAAAACAGATAAAGGGAGTGTGTTCCAAACTTTACCAGTAAAGTAAATGTAAGATTGATCATAGCGGTTAAGTCTGGGGTTTCAGAGTTGGACAGAGAAAGGATGAGACTGCGTAGAAAGGCGTGTCGCACGAGCTCTTCTCAATGGAGGAGGTATGCGATGACAGATTTAAGAAGAGCAGTTTCTGTTGTTATAACGATAGTAAAGAGAGAGTGAAGCAACAATTCAATGGGCAGAAAGAGATTGAAGAGAGTTAGTAAGAGCAGGAGAGTTGATGAAACGAAAAGCCTTAGACTCCACCTTCTCAAGGAGAGCTGTATGAGTGGAACCACCCCAGATGTGCGACGCATACTCCATACAAGGGCTAACAGCACCCCTATACAGAGCAAGCAACTGGGGTGGTGTGAAGTAATTCTGAAGGCGCCTCAGAACACCCAACCTCTTAGAAGCTTGCCTAGAAAGAGAAGTAATGTGATCTTTCCAAGAAAGATCACGAAAAAAAGAAACACCGAGAATATTAAGAACAGATGAAGGTTTGAGTTGTGTGGAAGATTGTGTCGAGTGGAGAGATGGAGGAACTGAGTTGATGAGACATTGAAAACAACCACGTTTTCTCTGCCCAAATTTGAAATACGAGAAAGATCAGAGGTTAGCTGCTCCAAGGCTACCCTTCTCGAGTCTATCAACTGCTGTTGGGTGGGACGTTTTCCAAACTGGAAGGAGTAATGAAGGGTGGAGTCATCAGCATAGGAGTGGATAGGTAATGAAGTAATAGAGAGAAGGTCATTAATGAAAAGCAGAAAAAGTGTTTGGAGATAGGACAGAACCCTGAGCAACACCACTATTAATAGTTTTAAAGGAAGAACGGTGGCCGTCTACAACAGCTGCTATAGAACGACCGGAAAGGAAATTAGTGAGAAGATCACAGGGAGAAGGATAAATACCGAAAGAGGGAAGTTTAGAAATCAAAGCTTTGTGCCAGACTCTATCGAAGGCTTTCGATATGTCTAGCGCGACAGCATAAGATTCACCGAAATGCCGAAGAGCGGAGGACTAAAAGTCAGAGAGAAAGGAAAGATGATCACCCTTAGAGCGTTTCTTACGAAAGCCATACAGGCGATCTGAGATAAGATTAGAAGGATTGAGATTTTTCCAAATATTCCTGTTAAGGATTGATTCGAAAACTTTAGAAAGAACGGAGGTCAAAGAAATAGGACGGTAGATGGAGGGTTGAGAGGGGTTCCCTTTCTTCGGCACAGGCTTAATGAGCGCACGTTTCCAGCAAGAAGGGAAGGTTGAAGTAGAGAGACAAAGACGAAAAAGTTAACTGAGGCTGGGTGCGAGCTCGGAAGCACAAGTTTTGAGAACCACAGGAGAAATACCATCGGGATCATACGCCTTCTTTGTATTAAGCTCAGAGAGAGAAGAAATGACATCTTTAGAAGAAATTCTAATTTTAGGCATAATTGAGTTAGAGGGGGTTGCAGGAGGAGGAATAGCTCCGGAATCGTCTAAGGGTGAATTAGAGGCAAAAGTTTGAGCGAAGAGTTCAGCTTTAGAAGAAGATAAAACAGCAGTTGTGCCGTCGGAAGATATTAAAGGAGGGAAAGAGGAAGAAGCAAAGTTAGAGTTGACATTTTTTGCAAAATCCCAGAAAGAACGTGAAGAAGAACCAGAAAGATTATTGCATTTTCTACGGAGAAAAGAGTTTTTAGTGTTACGAAATATAGATTTTACACGATTCCGAGATGAAATATAAGTAGCGTGAGTTTCAGGAGTTTGAAGACGATGGAAATCCCTGAAGGCATCATCCCTGCGCGAATTGCGCGAGAACAAGTAGAGTTAAACCAATGTTTGTTAGGTTTAGTAGAAGGGAAAGAAAATGGAATGTACGCGTCCATGCCGGAGAGAATCACCTCGGTAATGCGTTCTGTACACTCCGAGGGACCCCAACCACAGAAGCAATAATCATTCCACGGGAAATCGAAGAAGTACGACCCTAAGTCCGACCAGCTTGCGGCACCGAAGTGCCACAAACGTTTCCTTTCAAAAGAAGGGGGTCTTTCCTGCGGAAGACTTGAAGAGATAGAAGAGGAAATAGAAATAAGGAGGTGATCGGAGGAACCCAGAGGAGGAAAGAGTTTAACAGTATAAGGAGAATGATTAGAAGTTAGGAAAAGGTCTAGAATGTTAGGCTCATCTCCAAGACGTTCGGGGATACGAGTAGGTAGCTGCACCAACTGCTCAACGTCGTTTTGGATAGCGAAATGGAAGGCACGTTCACCAGCTGTATCATGAGAACTAGAAGAAAGCCATTGGCGGTGGTGAACATTGAAATCACCTAATATGATGATTTCACAGAAAGGAGAAGAAGAGAGAATGTGCTCTATTTTGGAGTTTAAATAGTCGAAGAATTTAGGATAGTCAGTAGAATTAGGAGATAAATAAACTGAACAAATGAATTTATTCGTAGAATGTCAAGAGAGCCTAAGGTTGAAAATTCGGAAGATTCCAAATTAGAGACACGAGAACAAACGACATCGTTGCGCACGTATGCACAACATCCGACTTTGGCTGAAAATTGAGAATAGAGACAGTATTAGGAAACAGAATAGGGTTTGCTATCAGAACGCTCAAACATCTGAGTTTCGGCCAAGAATAAGAGGTGAAGTCTAGAAGAAGAGAGGTAATGTTCAACAATGTGGAAATTAGAGTGCAGACCGCGAATGTTGCAGAAATTAATGAAAAAAATAGACCTTGCATCAGGACAAGCCGGCAGCTGTATCTTGGTGGCACCAACCCCATCACCGGAGGCCACCAACTCCCAAGTGGTGATGGGGAAAGGGGTGAATGAGGGGCTATATTTGGAAGCCGCCCCGCGGGGCTTCTCCGAGGCTACTTTTGTTGATTCCATCATTTAGTTTTTTTTTAATTTTCTTTAAAGGGTGTCTGTATTAATGTTTTGTGTGTGCGAAGGAGATTTTACTCCGATTTAGAAGAAGGTGAGCGCGAATATATATATATATATATATATATATATATATATATATATATATATATATATATATATATATATATATATATATATATATATATATATATATATATATATATATATATATATATACTAGGAAGACGAATTATGGGCTAGCTTAAGGAATTCCTTATTAGAACTTTTATATTTCGAAAATAGATTTATTTTTTAATATAAAAGTTTCTCATAATTCTTCACCCAAAAAGTAAGGAGTATCGGAGTATTGGCCAACTATCAGACATATTAACCAATACCGATACCCCGAAAAATGGCCGATACTGCCGATACCGATACTATCGGTACATCCCTAATATATATATATATATATATATATATATATATATATATATATATATATATATATATATATATATATATATATATATATATATATATATATATATATATATATATATATATATATATATATATATATATATATATATATATATATATATATATATATATATATATATATATATATATATATATATATATATATATATATATATATATATATATATATATATATATATATATATATATATATATATATATATATATATATATATATATATATATATATATATATATATATATATATATATATATATATATATATATATATATATATATATATATATATATATATATATATATATATATATATATATATATATATATATATATATATATATATATATATATATATATATATATATATATATATATATATATATATATATATATATATATATATATATATATATATATATATATATATATATATATATATATATATATATATATATATATATATATATATATATATATATATATATATATATATATATACATATATATATATATATATATATATATATATATATATATATATATATATATATATATATATATATATATATATATATATATATATATATATATATATATATATATATATATATATATATATATATATATATATATATATATATATATACCTTCAAATTCTAGGCAAAATCTTAACTTCGAAATCAAAAAACTCTTTTCCTCGAACAAAGAGTACAAGTATGTTTTGTTTCTCTATCCTTTTCTCTCTCTAACATTCCCCCCTTCCCCCCTCCCCCCCAAAAAAAACTACTCCTGATCAAGGAGAACAGTATTGTATACATGTGTTGTATACTCCATGCATCGGAGAACTATGTCTTTATAACGAAGAAGTAATTATCTTTCTTCTTTCACTTTAAGAGACGACCTACTCATGAGCAAATAGCTTAAGTTAGGAATGTAACCATGAAGCTACCTTCTTTAACTTTGCATTTTCCTTTTTTCTTCTTCTTTTTCTTTCCGAAGCCAGTACTCCTGTTTAATTTTCTTTTAAGTCGAACTTGTCTTTCAAATCTTTGCCTCTAGTTCAACAATATAGGAGTGGAGTTTTTCCTTTTTCTCCGCAACCCTTTTAATTAATTAATGTATGGTCTCATTATTATTTCTGCAAAAGATTTTTTTACGTTCTTTCTGATATTAATACTAAAAAGGTGTACAGTACTGACGATATTTTTCCTGTAGTCATCAAAACTTTTGCTTCAGAGCTGATATGTTGACTTGGTAAACTGTTTCGTCTCTGCCTATCAAAGTCAATCATTCTCAAGATATAGAAAACGTATTCTTAATCAGACTGTACCGAATAAGAGGGATCCTCTCAATCAAATAACTTTCGTCCCTCTACTTTCTTTTTAAAGTTTTTAAATCTATCCTTAATGGAAGATTTTGAAACATTTAAATCCTCTAACTTTATCTCAGATAGGTAGCCATGAAACTACTTACATCTGAACTTTATTGTATTACTAGTGCATTCAAAGAAAATATTGTTGTTTTCATGGCCCTAAAATCAATTCCCTTCGTCTATCTGCTTAAATAAAATCTTCCCCACAACTACAACATCTTTTAAAACACATAACTCAAATATTCTTTTATTAATATATTTCTGGTATTTGCTTTCTTCTTTATCTTTTTGGAATTGATTATATTTTCTCTATCTAACTAAACAAGCTTCTAAGATATTGTGGTTTTGAGGCTTCTTCAGAACTTCTCATCATCCCAATAACTTCCTTGTTATAGAGATATTGTTCTCCCTTGTATGGGGTATGCATCACATGTTTGGGGTGGTTCCACAGTACTGTTATCCTTAATAAGTTGAAGTCTAGGGCTTTTTGACAAATCAAATCTTTGCCTCTCATTAAATCTTTCCGATGTATTTTGAACTCCGAGTTGTATCTCACAGTTATTTACATTTATTTGAATTTAGCAGTAAATAAAATACACAATCCACATTTCGTTTGTGTACGACACCCACCAGAGTTGTGAATGTTTTACTTTCGCTGCAATTTATTATTTATGCAATTTTAATTACATTCATCCCAAATTTTAAAATAAATATTCTCATTAAACTAAGAAAATGACATAAATAGTGAAGTGCATAAAAAATTGAGGGCTGGTGGAGCAGACGTCTGTAGAGCACTTCGAAATTGGAGGTGAACTTTGAAATTTGATCCGGAGCCATGGTGTAGCAGGGGCTATGGTTTTCGGGGCGATGCAGAGCCAGCCCAAATTACTCCACAGTGACTTTGAGGTTCATAACAACGTTATGGGTGAATTGTGATGTATAAATTTATTTCTTATTTTTTATTTCATGAAAACAAGGTAAATCAAACTTCGAAGAGTTCTAGTATATCCCATAAGTTACTGAGTAAGTTGAGGTCCAGCAAGTAAGATACGAAATGTCCATGGGACCAATCTTTCAGAAAGCACGTCATTAGTGAAATAATCATATAACTACTACATCATAGAGAATTAAGATTGTTCTCACTCGCTCTTTGAAGTCAGTTGGGTGTAAGTGCTTTCTAAATAAAAGGAATAGACAACAGCCCTGTTATCCTGCATTACTAACGTTTTTTTCCATACAATCAGTGGTCTGGGACACTTTTCTCTTCTATTTTTTTTTAAATTTTTTTTTACTTGCACAGTTGTGATAAAGGTTTTTATGAGCTCCTCTGCTTTTTGCAAATAACACGATAATATTTGTTTTAATTCATTACTTGTGCGAGTAAATCCTCAGATGTTCTTTCCTAAGTTTTGTATTATTAAAGGTTGAAAAAAAAGTTTTTGAAATATTTCAATCACAACAACAAAAGGTAATATATATATATATATATATATATATATATATATATATATATATATATATATATATATATATATATATATATATATATATATATAATATATATATATATATATATGCGTGTGTTCTTGTGTCATCATTCGAAGGCAAGGACCTACTGCATTTAAGGGATATATTTAAAATATAAAATGGGGAGAGGCACAAGGAAATTGATCCCGGATCAGTTTTAACTTAAAGTTAGTTCGAGGACACCTTTACAGATCTTAAAGTAAGTAAGATTAAATACAGAATGAAAAACAGATAATGCAAATAATTTCACAGAAAAGACGTGGTTGAAAAAAAATAAGGTACTAGTCTAACAATCAATCACCTATTAAACACTGAGAGATTCACTAGCGCCCTTTCGATCTGACAGACTCTCCATTCTCTTTCTTGTACATACCATACACTCAAACTACAACGTAACCATCTAAATACTTTACTGATTAATTAAAAAATAGAGAATGTCAATAATAATTATAGTTTTGGAATAACCAGTGGTAATACCTTCAGAAAATTGATCATAGTTACTCCTCCAGGAATTCACATCTTGATAGTTGATTATGGTCACAAAGAAATTACTAATGTGTTTTTGTGTATAGGTTTCTTTCTTCAATTCTTTCTGTTACTTTTAAGGCCTTCATTCTAACTTCCACTTTGTTGAATATGACTTTCACTACTCTAAAAAAAGCTAAAATTCTTTTCACAACAGAAATTTAGTTTTATATAGTTCTAATTCTATGACACTATGATCAACTTTGGACCATCTCATTGTCTCTATTTTTAATTTTCATCATAAGACGAATGTTTTGTCTATGTGTATAACTTTATTCTCTTGCTTCGTGCTTTTAGTTTTGAGTATTCCAAATTTTGAATCTTAGACTTCGGCTCTTTCTTGCCAATCTGCGAGTGTTAATTTGTGCTGTTTATTTATAAAATATATTCAGCCGACTATACGAGATTACTATACTATCTAAACCCAAAATAGAACACATTTTTCATTTTCTACTTTTCTGAAACAATTTCAATTCTCAGCACCGTCAATGATTTAGTTCTGGAGTCAGCTTATGAAATCATTGCTTCTCTCTAGAGTTAATGAATTATCCTTCTCTTTACTCATTAGATCTTAGAGACGAATCCAATATATTAGAGCTTTTCACAGCTTTTTTATCTTTGCCTTCTTTTCTATTTTAAGACTTTCTGTCAAGCTGGAAGCTTGCACTTTTTAAGACTGTGCTGAAAAAGGAATATTTTTCAACTCATTTTCTTTCTATAATTCATATCACCAGTATGGATTCTTAAAGAGAACTCGTCAGGTGATTTTTTTATATTCTCTCAGAGTTTGATTACTTGCTACCTTATATTTGGTTCTAGACATATGGAAACCTTACTACAGGGTCCCAATTTTCCTCAATCTGCAAAAATTCTTTTCTCTGTCTCATTTTTTCAGATTTCTCTTCTGGTTTCTCTATAATAATTGCTGTGGACTACTACTACTACTACTCACTCCTTAAACCTACCAGTAGTTGCGATTTTTATTAAACTACTTTTCATAAATGACCTTCCATCTGTCAATTTCATCAGTTAATTATTTATCTACTCTTAAGTCTATGACTTCAAAAATTTATTACTCTTTATTCTGAAAAACATAACTCAAGAGCTAATAGCAGTTCAAAGAAAATATCATTAGATCTACTGAACTTTGATTTTTCTTGTATTTTCAATTGGAGAAAAGAAATCGTACTTGTTTTCAAGTCTTCAGAAACTAAAATCCTTCACAGGTCAAGATTACTTGATTTTGCACAATATTTCTATAATCTTCGAAAACACAATTTAAGCTTAACTACGCACTAATATTCATAGCGTCTTTGTTCCTCTTGAACTTCCATGGAATAGCCATATTATTTCTCTCACCAAACAAGTCAAAGGGTTTCTTCAGAAATTCCTCCCACCACATCAGCCACTTTCTCTGTGTAGGGATGGCATAGTGTTTGTATCCAACCCTTCTTCAAGACAAGAGTTTGAAGCATTCATCAAAAAATTCAAAACAAGAATGAAATAACTCGACTTCGTATAATTACCGACTTTTCACCAAGCAAGAGATGTTTCCTTTATGCCCAAAGCTTTAAGGACATGCACACATGTCTATGTACAAAACGATCGAATTAAAAAGACGTTAGAATCTTCTTATACTAGACCTTACTTGATTATTTAGCTATTCGATAGATGCTTTAAACTGCGCTAACCATCAGGAAAAATAAATATGGTTTCCATTGAC
>SEYY01005504.1:52500-60000 GCA_009176605.1 Armadillidium nasatum
GAAAACCTTGAAACACTAATGATGCTTCTATCAAACAAATATTAATTATAAGAAAACAAATGAAATATTTGACGAATTTTAACTTCATTTTAATTTTACTTTTTAAATTTATAAATTTTATTTATTTATTTTTAAATAGGAGCAAAAGTGTACTTCAACCAAGAAACTCCAAACGATAAATAAATCTTTTTGAAATCTTTTAAAGTCAATAAAGAGATCACGAGGATCTTCATCAAGATAAGAAAATGAATCTCAATTAATAATAATGACCACAATTCAATTAAGATTGATAAGAAAGGACAGGTGTTTCGGTAGCTTTTAAAAATAGACTTTTCTTATCTTCATGAAATCTTTATATTCATAACTTCATAATCTTTAAACACACATGTACAGATGCGCGCGCGCACACACACACACACACATAACTATATATATATATATATATATATATATATATATATATATATATATATATATATATATATATATATATATATATATATATATATATATATATATATATATATATATATATATATATATATATATATATATATATATATATATATATATATATATATATATATATATATATATATATATATATATATATATATATATATATATATATAGTGGTCTTGAGGATGGTGCATATGTGCTTATTAGGGGATTTAAATGCGAATGTTGGTGTGGACAAGAAAGGAGGGGTGGTGGATCCGTTTGGAGTTGGGAGCAGAAATATAAATTTGGAGAATTTAATAGAAGTATGCATGGCGAATAGATTAATAATAGGGAATACATGGTATGGTAAAAAGTTGAAGCCAAAGCTGACATGGGTTAGTAGGGTAAATGGTGAAGAGGATTTTTAGAATTTATTTGAACTCGTATTAGGGAAAAAATATGAGACAGATTATTAGATGTGAATGTGTTTAGCTGGGCCGCAAGAGGGATTCCAGACCATTATTTGGTGCTTAGGTAAAATTAGAGTGAGAAGGGGCTGGAGGAAGTTTGGGTGCGTGAGGGTAGGAGTGGAGTTTGTGAGTGTGAAGAGACGTGGGGAGCAATTTAGAAGAGAGTTAAATTTAGGATGGGAAGAGGTGAGAGGGAGTGTGGTTGGGAGTGGAGGATGAGAGGAGGAGATTAAGAGAAACACTGGTAGAAATTGCAAGAAATGTGTGTGGGTTGAGGAGGGGAGGAGGGAAATACAAAAGGAAGGGAAATGAATGGTGGGGAGAGGAGGTGAATATAGCAGCAAGGAAAAAAGGGAGGCCTTTGAAAAATATCTAGGTACAAAAAGGGGTAGAGGAATGGGAGGATTATAAGGAAAAAAAGAGGATGACCAAAAGGAAAGTAAGAAAGGCGAAAGAAAGTATAGACCAAAAATTGGGTAATAAGATAGTGGAGGGATTTAGAGCGGGGTGAATAAGGTAATAAATAAAAGGGAGTTAAGGAGAGGAAGGATAAAAGGAATAGACGGAAAAATAAGACAGGTAGAAAGTTAGGTTAGGGCAAGATGGATGGAGTACTATAGTAGTCTGCTGAATGTGAGAGAGGTGAGGAGGGAGGCTGAGGTTATGTTAGAGGATGAAGGAAGGATTTCGGTAGAAAAAATAGGCAAAGAATTAAAGAAAGTGAAAAGGGACAAATCGGCGGGTATGGATGGAATAAGTGGAGAGATGCTGAATGAAGGGTGAAGAGTGTGGTAGAATGATTGGCAAGATTGCTTAATTTATGTTGTGAAATAGGAAAGGTGACTCAAGATTCGCAAGATGCTTGTGTGGTACCTTTGTATAAAGGAAAGGGAGATAATTTTGATTATAAGGGGATAGGTTTGCTTTGAAAAATCTTGGTTGAATTTTATTGGGAAGAATAAGATTTTCTCGGTTGATAGGATAGGAACAGAGTAGTTTTAGAGAAGGAAGGGGATGTATGGGTTAGGTTTTTACTTAGAATGATTGAGGAGAAAAGTAGAGATAATGGGAAGGATGTGTTCATGTTTTTTATGGATCTGGAAAAAGAGTTTATGTTAATGTGGATAGGAATAAACTGTGAGGTTTCAAGAGAATATAAAATCGAAGAGAAGGCATTGGAGGGTATTAGAGCTTTTTATAGGAATAGTAGGCGCGTATGAAAGTAAATAGAATGGATACTAAGTTTTTCTTATGTAAATAATGGATTGAGACAGGGTGTTGTAATATCTCCTGGGTTGTTTAATTTATTTATTGACAAAGTGGTGAGAGTGATGGGAAGGGAAGGAAGAGGGAGTAAAAGGGTGTGCTGAATGTGAATGTGTTACTGTGTGAAGATGATGATATGCTTTTTCAAAAGACTCAGGGGAAAGTACTGGTGGAAGAGTTCGTAAAAGATTGTGACGAGTTGGGCTTAAAAGTGAATGTGGGTAAGAGTAAAGTATTATGGATGGAAAATGGGGAAGGAGGGGAGAGAGGTTTGCGTAGAGGAGATGAAATGCATATTTAAAATGAGGAGGAAGAGATTGGAATGGATTAATTCATTTAAATATCTTGGGATGAATTTTGGTGAGGAAGATGGTAGTGAATATGATGAAGTAGGGAATAGAATAAGAGAGGGGGAGAAAGTGTTGGAAAGTTTGATGGATATTTGGATAGTGGAAGATTGCCAAGAGATGTGAAGGAGAAATTGTTTGATGCATGCTGAATTCCTGTGGTTATGTATGGGAGGGAGTATAGAGGTTGAATGAGAGAAAGATAAGAAAAAGTTGAAGTTTTCGAAATGAAAGGTCTGAGGGCTTTGTATCGTGTAAGTAGAAGAAGGGTTAGAGTCAGGAATGTTAAAGTAAGCGAGACGTGTACTTGGAGAAGGAGTATAGTTAGGAGAGCTGAACAGAGAATGCTGAGATGGAATGGGCATATTTGTAGGATGAATGAGGAGAGATTGGCAAAAAAGGTATTTGTATCAGAAGTGGAGGGTGTGAGTGGTAGGGGAAGACCGAGGGAAGGTTGGATGAGCGGGATCAAGAAGTTACTGAGGTACAAAAGTATGAGCTGGGAGGAGGGTGTGTGGTTGACTGAGGATATGAGTGAGTGAAATATTGGTGAAGGTGTATGTTGGGGAATGGATGTGCATTGCTGTAGACACTACCTCACGATTGTGGGATAGGATGCTAGAGTAATATATATATATATATATATATATATATATATATATATATATATATATATATATATATATATATATATATATATATATATATATACTCCTACCACCATATTTCGTCATCTGCTCTTAAAAGTCCTTTTCCTAGAGTGCTCTAAATGATCATGTTTTTCGGATCGTTGGATTCAGTGCCAGTACTTGAGTTTTATTTAAACTCACAGGTAGGGTTTTCACCCTTTCCATCTCACCTCTAAACATTTTCTCAAAGAGCTTTCTAGAAGATCATGCTTCTCGGGGCTATGGTTTCCCATGCTGGTCCTGAAGTAGTTACAAGCAGTAAGCAATAATTATATGACAGGGTTGCTAGTCCTGTCGCCCTTTCTTTTGATTCTCCTCTCATGATCCAATCCTGTCGCCTAATCCAAACACTTCCAGATGCTTCTTTCTTTTATTTCCTATCTGTTTTTAAGTATTTCCTCTCCAGACTATAGCCCAATCATATATATATATATATATATATATATATATATATATATATATATATATATATATATATATATATATATATATATATATATATATATATATATATATATATATATATATATAGGGTGGTTAAATTGTATGGGCCGATGTTGAATGTGTACCACACCTAAACGTCAAGTTTTTTACTACATTTCATTTGACTTTTTTCAATTTCAGACTTACTCAATTTGAACCATGGAAAGATACACAATGTAAAGTAATTTGTGTTGTATTCAAAATCAACATCGGCCCTTAAAATTTAACCACCCTTTATATATATATATATATATCTGGCGATTCCTCATTACATAGGACTTGTATAGTATGTCATGATGTACCACAGTTTTGATAGTCCATACTGACACCAGAAGATTTGTGGCAACATACCTATATTGATCTTCCGGGGTTTTCGTCGATAATGTTTTGAACTTGTCGTATAAATTCGGGTGTTTTTATAGTATTTGAACGGTATGAATATTTATTTCTCTTTGACACAGACGAAACATTATTATCACGTGCTTCCAATTCCTGCCGAACTTTGTGTACAAATGATTTTGCAACATTTAGAAAGTTGTTTATATCTAAATTACTTTGCATTGCATGTTTAGCAACTATTACTACATGTCTTTTCATTTCTTGAGTTATTATCATTCATGTTATTTTAAAAGGGTTCTCTCTCTCTGCATATATATATATATATATATATATATATATATATATATATATATATATATATATATATATATATATATATATATATATATATATATATATATATATATATATATATATATATATATATATATATATATATATATATACTGGAAGCAGAAAATTGAAGAAAAACAATAAAAATTGGTCGGAGAACCAAATTCAATAAATTTAATAATATTTAAAGTACTAAAAATCCTGTTATAAAATTATATATTTAAGCAGACTACCCTGAACGTGCGTAAGCCTTATAGCGATATAGGCAGAGAACGACATCGTAAAAATTATCGATATTAACATATCGATATTTCATAACGTTTTTGCTAGATATTTGAAATACTTAAAAAGTACATTTAGCAACTTATTATTTATTTATATACTTTTTATTTAGGTTAAGTATACTTGTTGCCCATTAACGTACATTTACTCTTTTAGTCAAGGTTAGGTTAAGTCGAACTAGTTTGTTAAATAAGCATCGATATACACATCCAGACAGTATTATCCATTCAAAATTGTTAAGAGCAGGTATTTTGGATTTGGTAGCAGCATACAAACAAAGCGACCTTTTCAATACTTCGGTATTTTTCAACAAAGTGCTGTTCCATCTTGAAAGTGAATCATGAACAACGTTTAATATGCGCATTTGGAGACTCTCTTAAATTTTCTTTAACTCTTCTTGAGCCATTGGTTGAATGATGAAAATGAGTGATAGTTGTGCGACATTTAATAAGAGTTCGCTTATTTCCTTTTGTGAGTCTATTTCACTTTTAACTGTTAAATGTATTTTATGTATTGCATAATCGAAATTATTTAGCCAGATCCTTTGAGAACTTCTCTATAGAAAAGTCAAAGCACCAACGTCAACTCGCACAGATTAAAGGTCATGTGAATTGAAAGGTACGAAATAGTTTATAGGCCTTTTAGCCCTTTACAAAAAAAAGGATGGATCCCAAACCCAGATGTGAGAACAGTACTCCATACAAGAGAGGATGAGACCCTTGAATAGATGGAGTAACTTAGAGAAGGGGAAAAAATCTCTCATTCTTAATAGAACTCCTAGATTTTCTGGGGCTGTCCTTGGAACCTTTGTTATATTTAGGTTTCAAGACATTTCTTTGTTTAAGTTACGGCCAAGAATGTTTATATTTTTAACAGGAGAGACTGGGGAGCTGTTGAAGGAGATAGGGAAGTTCAGCGTTTTGAGAGGGAGATATGTAGAAATTGGGGTTTTAAAAGAGAAATATTTCATAAGGTTCAGAAGAACCATCTTATAATTTATATTCAAATCAGCAAGAATAAAATCGGAAAGATTAAGACGAGAGGCAACTCTAGATCCAAAAAAGGAACAAATTTGAAGTGAATAGAAGAATGGAGGATCAAGTCATCGCCATCTAAATGAATAGAGTTAGTTGAGCAACTGAGAAAATCGTTAATGAAATGTAGAAAGCGTGTAGAAGATTAAACAAAACCCTGAGGAACACCAGTACTAACATTGAAAGATGAACATTTCCCCTCTTACATATATATATATATATATATATATATATATATATATATATATATATATATATATATATATATATATATATATATATATATATATATATATATATATCAACTCTCTACCTATTACCCAATAACTCTCTCATCTAATTTCAAAAGTTTTAAAATCTGTTTCTTTTCTCTCTGACCCTTCATTCTCTTCTCTTTGGAAATATGATGAAGCTTTTGATAAAGCATTGAACAATTTGAAAACTTCAGTAAAATCTAGCACAAACTTTGGATTTCTAAACTACCCACTTTCGGTATCTTCCGTTAGTCATATAATAGCTGATGTTGAGTTCTGCAGTTCTCAATTTAAATTCATCAAAAGAGATATTCCAGTAGATTCAGACGAGAAGCAATTAATATTTTAATTCACCTCTTTTTCTACTTTATTTGCTGCTTTATTACCAATTCATTCTTACACTGATGAATTCAACCTTCATTATTTCATTCTTTTCGAGAAACGTCTAAAATAACAGCAGAGAAATGATGTTGGAAAGTTGACCTTAGAACAACTGACCTCTTAACTTTTTCATATTTCTGAAAGGATTAGAGAAGAGAAGATTGTTTTCAATGACTCATTTAATCAGTTCCTTCATCTATCTATTCGATATGATCTTACACACCACTTTTACATCATTCACGAAAACATTCAGCTCAAGTCATTTTCTCTTCTTAATATTTTTGACATTTCATTTTCTCTTTTAAGATTCTTATTTGGATTTCATTGTATCTCTTTTCAAACAAACTTCTAAGAGCAACGTTGGGACTTATGAAGTGCCTTCCAAAAAATTTCTAACCACTTAATTTAACGTGATAGATTTGTATAGAGTATCGTTTTTATACAGATTACATATCTGAGATAGTTCCAGTAATGCAGTTTTTCATAAAATGGTGGAGTCTACGGTTTTCACCCATGTCATCTTCATCTCTAAATGGGTTTCAAAACTCTCTTTCTAACACATTATTCCCTCTTATAAGATCACTTCAACGAACAACTCTTCTGAATTCTCTGGTAGCATAACTTTTCTATGAGAAATTGAGAACTCGTATTTCTCGTATTTATGAAACAAATTTATTTTTTCTCTACACAACTTCTTAACCATAGATTTACTTGAAATATTCATTCTTACACGAACACCACTGCTAAATTCGGAAATTTTCTTTCTGCTTCTAGTTTTAAAGCCTATTATTTGTATACTTTCAAACGTCGCCAATCGGGTCATATATATATATATATATATATATATATATATATATATATATATATATATATATATATATATATATATATATATATATATATATATATATATATATATATATATATATATATATATATATATATATATATATATATATATATATATATATATATATATATATATATATATATATATATATATATATATATATATATATATATATATATATATATATATATATATATATATATATATATATATATATATATATATATATATAAAAGATTACAAAAATTCAATGACGTTTAATTATGGAATAACTTTTGTGAACTTATTAATGTCATTAATGTAATTATAAATAAAACCCAAAGTGAAAGCG
>SEYY01005505.1:27500-30000 GCA_009176605.1 Armadillidium nasatum
AGAGAGATGGAGGAATTGAGTTTTTGAGGCATTGAAAACGACCATGTTTTCTTTGCCCCAATTGGAAATGAGAGATAGATCAGAGGTCAGTTGCTCCAAGGCCACCCTCCTTGCCTCTATTAACTGTTCTGGGAGGTCTTTCAAAATGAAAAGAGTAATGAAGGGTGGAGTCATCAGCATAGGAGTGGATAGGAGATGAAGTAAGAGAGAAGGTCATTAATGAAAAAAAAAAAGTGTTGGGGATAGGACAGATCCTTGAGGAACACCACTATTAATAGATTTATAGGATGAACGGTGGCCGTCTACAACAGCTGCTATAGAACGACCCGAAAGGAAATCAGAGAGAAGGTCACAGAGAGAAGGATAGATTCCGAATGAGGGAAGTTTGGAAATCAAAGCTTTGTGCCAGACTCTATCGAAAGCTTTCGATATGTCCAGCGCTACAGCAAAAGATTCATATATATATTATATATATATATATATATATATATATATTTATATATATTTATATATATTTTTTTTTTTATGTCTCCTCCGGTGGACAAAGGCCCAAGGCCTACCAATAACCACCGGAGTTGGGAAACAATCAGATTCGGGGTCGCTAATGGCCGACATGACCCGATACACGGCGTTTAAAAGTGTGCAAGTCAAAGGAAGTTGGGAAAACAGATAAAGGGAGTGTGTTCCAGACTTTACCAGTAGAGTACATGTAAGATTGAGCATAGCGGTTAAGTCTGGGGTCGGAGAGTTGTACAGAGAAAGGATGAGACTGTGTAGAAAGACGTGTCGCACGAGCCCTTCTCAGTGGAGAGAGAGAGAGAGAGAGAGAGAGAGAGAGAGAGAGAGAGAGAGAGAGAGAGAAAGAGAGAGAGTTATTTATTTATTTATTGCCTCTGGTGAAATATTTAAAACCAAATAAAAATTGGCTATACTATATCTAAGGGGCAATTCAGACAAATGATCAGCATGAAGCTGCTGCGTGCCCCGAAACAAGTCGACAGAAAATATGTTAAACACTTTCCGGTTGAACATATGTGAAAACGAGCTTAGTTATTAAGTTTGGGGTCATAAAAATGAACTGAGAAATGAGGAAGATTTGTAGAAAAACATGCAAAGCTATGGGGGAGTTGTGCAACTAACGAGTTCAGAAAACCAGTGTTCAGTATATGAGGCTAATAGAGGAAGAATAATGAGGGCCTAAATACAATTCAACAATTAGAAAGATTATAGAGAGCTAATGGGAGTCTGAGGTCTGAGGGTTGATGGGAGAGACTTCACGAAAAGCCCTAGATTCCACCTTCTCAAGAAGAGCTTCCATGTGTGGAACCTTCTTATATCTGTGACTAATACTCCATACATAATCGAACCACTATCCTATATAGAGCAAGCAACTAAAGTTTCTTGAAGATTTTCTGAAGGTTCCTGAATCTCAAACATCTTACAGAAACTTGCTTAGTGATGGACCCTCTATATGAGATCCTTCCAAAAGACATCACTTATAGAAGAGAAAACCTGAAGATCATTTTGCAGACGAAGATTCGAGCTGCGTTCTTTCGAAGATATAATTGTTCTGAATGTCTCGGATATAAACATCATTTGAAATGTCCCACATTCACATCCGGCATCTCATTCAGACTACAACGAAGATTATCATCCAATCGAATGTCTTTGGATGTCAACCTTTTAACATTTCTAATCACTTTCAAACCAATTTTTTTTCTCCTAAAGGTTGCTTATAATGATTACAAATATATGTTATGTTTTATCATTATTATATTATTATTATTATTATTATTATTTTTATTATTATTATTTTATTATTATTATTATTATTATTATTATTATTATTATTATTATTAGTTATCGAAGCAAAAATTATTTCAATCATTCTGTAGTTGCTTAACATGATCTAAGAAAAGTGCAAAAAAGTTTCATTGAAGAAATTTAAATATAATTCACCGTACACCCACAAGATAGAACAGTACACCTCAAATATCATAACTAACATTAGATAAGAATTAGAATTTGATCTTGTATGAAAGTTCGCTCACGAAAATAAATCCAAAACATGCTAAAAGGCAATGGCTTGACTACCACTTTTATTATTAATGAAGCTCTAAATTATAAGCATAAGTGACACCGAATTTCCAACTGCAGATATTATTCTACTAGTGCAATCACAAAGAACAACGCTATCAAAATCAACAGCATCACATAGGTGTTATAAATCATACTATTAACGCAGATATCCAAATTAAAATAAATAACTAAAATTGAACTGAACATGAAAAGTTTTCAATGATTTACTCTAAACTTTGGTGCTTTAGAAAATATCATTATTTTTGTGTTAACCATTTTTTCGAATACAAGTTTTTTGCCCCAAATTCCTTGATAAAAGATGAATGAAACTTCAGTTGAAAATGAAGAATAACAGAAAGAGCGTTTGAGAACCAACTCTACAAATCAGAAAAGGAAAAAAAAAATCGATTTAAAACTACTG
>SEYY01005505.1:37500-42500 GCA_009176605.1 Armadillidium nasatum
ATAATAATAATAATAATAATAATAATAATAATAATAAAGATAAGAATAATAATAATAATAATAATAATAATAATAATAATAATGTAATAATAATATAATAATAATAATAATAATAATAATAATAATAATAATAATAATAATAATAATAATAATAATAATAATAATAATAATAATAATTACTTCAGATTTGGCAAAGTTGGAATAAGTGTGGTGGGTCTGGTTAATGGATACCTTCTTTAGTATTTTGAAAGCAAGTGATCTTTGGCATGTTTACGAAAAGTGGGAAGTGTTGTTGATTCTTATATGTTTTTTGGAAGTTCATTCCATTGGTCAATGCCTTTGTAAGATATAGTTCTACGAAATTTGGTTAGAGTGTACTTTGTTTTACCTAGTGTACTTGAATTTGTGCTTCGTAGATTCGGTCTTCACACATTCTGGTTATTCATTAATAAATTTGTTATGAGTTCATTTCACATTCCATTTATGATCTTGAAAATGTGAGTAGTCATTGTGAGAATAAGAAAATCTGTTGGTTTGAGTATTGATAATTTTTTGAAGAGCGGGCTTCTATGTTCTTAGTAATCGTGAGATCCAGACAATATATGAGTTATTTTTTATATATATATATATATATATATATATATATATATATATATATATATATATATATATATATATATATATATAATATATATATATATATTATATAGGGTTATTAAGGGTTACAGCAGGTATACACTTGCACATACCTATACAGGTAGATTATTGAGTAGGTGTAGGTAAACAAGGCTGTAATATAGATTTTTTAGAATGTATTTCGGTATAAAGTTTTTTTCATCTTTAGGAATACATAGGTAGCATACGCAAGTTTGATAATAAGACTATTGATGTGTTTCTTGAAGGAGTTTCTCATAGAAAATAACTTCGAATAGTTTTGATGATGTGGCTTGATTTATGATTGTACCTCTTGCCATAACATTTAGCTTGATAGGTTTTTAACGTTTGTCATTATTAAGTATTGTGTTTTTTTGAGATTCAAAGAAAGCCTGTTAGCCTCTATCCATGTTACAACATTCTCTAATACGTTATTTACTTTACGGTCTGATACTAAAATAGCGGTATCTTCAGAGTATTGATAATGTAGAGAATTAAGACAGTTTTGAAGGTCTTTGAATATATATTAAAGAATAATGAATCCAAAATAGATCCCTGAGGCACTCCTTGAGAAATTAGGGCTATGGAAGATAAGAAGATAATACATCTCTTAATTTTACGTATTGTGTTCTACCAAATAAATATGAATGGGACCAGGTTAAGGAATTTTTCGAAATGCCAAGCTTGTCTAATTTCTGTAGGAGTAAGTTGTGCGGAATAACATCGAATGCTTTTAAAAAATCTAATAGCAGTAGTACACATGTTTGTTTGTCATTTAAAGCTCGATATATATTTTAAGTAAGGAAAATCAGTGCGTCTTCTGTATTGCGATTTTTGGTAAATCCAATCTGAGTTGGTGAAAAGAGTTCATTCTCGTAAAAGTAGTTTGTAAGTTGTGTATTCACCAACTTCTCGAATATTTTACCAGTTATATGTAGGATAGAGATGGGACGGAAGTTATTGGGAACTGATGTGTCAACGGATTTAGGAACTAGAGTAACTTGAAATTTTCAGTTCTTCTGGAAAGTGGCCTAGCTCAAGGGAAGTATTATAGAGGGTCGCTAATATTGTTGTTTTCATTTGCGCGGTATCTGTAGATCCAGTTTGGTATACTATTAATATTGGAGTTTTTGTTTTTCAAACTATTTATTGCACACTTGACTTAAGAACTTAATATGCTTATAAAAGAGAATTTTTAACGTTTGCGTATTTCTAGGTAATCAGTAAAAGAAACATTTGTTTGTGGAATTTCTGCTTCCACTTTAGCTCTTATGGGACTAAAATAGGAATTTAATTCATTTACTAAGAGTTGCTTAACTGTCAATATTTCGTCTTTAATTTTTATTTCTGGAATTACAACTTCGTTATTTTTGTGAAGATTTAATATGTTTTGTGTTTGTTTAAATTTGCTTAAATTTGTTTTCAAAATACGCAGCTTTAGATTTTCTAATTAATGAAGAATATGTGGTGAAAGTTTGCATTGGTATTATTCCTTTATTAACAAATTTATTGAGTTTGTGCTTTTGTCTAAATGAATTTAGCAAAACTTTAGTTAACCATTTGTTCATACTTCTTTTTTTCTGTAGCAGTTTTATGTTTTAGTGGGAAGTGTTTGTCGTAAACACTATAGATTGTATGGCTCAATTTTTTGAAATTTTCATTTATTGAAACATTGTCACTGTGAACAAATGAATAAATCTGTTGTCTTTATCTGGTTTATAAATCTATGTATTCAGTCATCTGATAAAAGTCTATAAGCAATTTTTTCTGATCTTTTGATATTGGTGTTGATTCTAGCATTAATACACAGAGTAAGTGGTCAGAAATATCTGTGTACAATGTATATGACTTTGTGGTGTCTTGTTTGTTTGACCATATGGTCGATTATTATAGAGTTTTGATTTACATTTGACCTTGTGATGCTTGTTATAAAGTTTACAAAACCATTTGATGTCATGGTATCGATTAGTAAATTTTTACAAGAAGAGGTAGTGTCACAGCTGGATACGTCTATGTTAAAGTTCCCAGCTATTAATGAGATTTCTTTTTTCAGTGTTGTAACACAGATTTCGTCTAGTGTTTTAATGAAACTTTTTTCTTTTGAAGGTCACTACGAGTGCCTCTATGTCTGCATTAACAATTGAAAGTTTTACTTATGCTTTAAGTCCCTTTTTAATACATATTACTCCTCTTTTGTCTTGGCGGCAAGCACTAAACAGGTCATATCCAGTAATATCAAAGAGGCCTTTGTTATAATCTTTCAGGTATGTTTCTGTAAGCTCTATACTTGAGAAGACAAAACTGAAAGGGGAAAGAAGGTTTAACTCTTCATGGCGTTTCGGAACACTCCTGATGTTTAGACATATTAACTTGAAACATTCAGAATCTTTATATATATTGTTTAATTCACTGTGTAGGAGGAGTGGACATGTTTTAATGTTTGGGTTATCAGGTGAATTGTCAATGTAGCCAATAGAATTGTGTGCGCTGGAGATTTCTAAATATTAAACGCTACATTTGTGGAGTAAGTTTTTAAGTTAGAATATAGGATATTTGCTGGTCGGAGAAATGCAGAGAGCAAAAAAAAAGAATTTTTTTCCTTCTCTTTTCTTTTTTTTATAGACCAAGTTGTATAGTCGTCAACAGAATTTCGTTCCTATTAAGCTGGAAATAAATATTTATATAAAATGAAGATCATTTCAGGTTCAGCCAACCACAGTTTAATTAAACCCCGCTGAATGTTTTTATTTTCTTTTTATTGAAAATAGAGCTTTTATGAAATGATCTCCATTTTATATATATATTTATTTCCAGCTTAATAGGAACGAACTTCTGTTGACGACTGTACAAGTTATAATTAGAATTTAGATTTATAAAAAAAGAGGTGTGAATTTTGTTAAAAACAAAAATGTGCTGTGTAGCGTCGATTGCCCCTAGTATTGTATAATATTATATCGTCCTAATCTCATGTGTTTTGTTTTTAATGGTTTACTTTTAATTAAGTTTTGGTACTTATATCACGTGATGGCGTTTGCTCTAATTTATTCTGTAAAGATGTAAAGAGAAATTATTTTGTTGTATCTTAGAATGCCCTTCAATTGATGAATATATCTGTATATTTTAAAACGACAGATGATTTTTGTTCCTATGCCGTTTTCTGATACCTTCAGCCAGTGTTGAAACGAATTAATAAGATCAGAAACTTAGGTAATTGAGATAATGATTTAAGTAAGCTTTGAGGAAAGATTAACGTAAAATCAAATAAAATCTTCGCCGCCAAATTGAGTATTTGGATTTCGATTTCATTGACTTGGAGTAAGGGGTCTTCTTTGTTAAATAATTGTGCTCTGAGATTAGGAAAAATATAAAACCTTCTTTGTTACAGCTCTCTAGCGATTTTTTCTACGGATGCTCTGGTTTTATGCTTCTACAAACTGACAAAACCTTTATTAATATTTGCTGTGACCTTAATTGTAGGTGCTGGAAGACTGATGCTCATGCAGGTGCGGTAATGATATTTGAATGATCCTTCAGATTTTCTGAACCTAAAATTTTTATATTAGCAACGTTTAAATGAGCAAAGTCAAATTGTCAAAGTCAAAGTCAATATATATATATATATATATATATATATATATATATATATATATATATATATATATATATATATATATATATATATATATATATATATATGTTGCGGATTGATTGGGAATTTCGTTGTAAGAACCAGAGTCAGAGTCGCAAGGTTTAAGCTGGACTCTGAATGAAATTAAAGGTGTTCGATCTATCCAGTCTCATCCTTTCTTTAATCAATTGTCATGAACTCTAACTTAAGCTCTAAGTACATTCTTATATTTACTCTACTGTTAAAGTCTTGGACATTCTTGACATTCTTCTATTTTTTCCATTCCTTTGACACGTTCACTTTCAAACGGAGGGTATATTTTGGACACCTGATATGATAATTTTATATATATTATATATATATATATATATATATATATATATATATATATATATATATATATATATATATATATATATATATATATATTATATATATATATATATCTTTTGATTGACCAGGTTTCCGACTTTCCTCCTGACTCTGGTGGAAATTTTAGTATGCCTCTGGCCTTTGCCTCCCCATCAGAGGTGAAATATATATATAATATATATATATATATATATATATATATATATATATATATATATATATATATATATATATATATATATATATATTAATATATACATACTATATATATATATATATATATATATATATATATATATATAATATATATATATATAATAATATATATAATATAATATATATATAT
>SEYY01005506.1:15000-17500 GCA_009176605.1 Armadillidium nasatum
ATTTTTGTTAAATTATTATTATTATTATTATTATTATTATTATTATTATTATTATTATTATTATTATTATTATTATTATTATTATTATTATTATTATTATTATTATTTCCATTATCATTATTATTATTTCAGTGGCGTATAATAATATATATAAAGGCATAAGATTTTTTGTATGTATAACTTTTTACCTGGAAAATGAATAAAAATTAATAATATTGATTATATTATTATATATATATATATATATATATATATATATATATATATATATATATATATATATATATATATATATATATATATATATATATATATATATATATATATATATATATATATATATATATATATATATATATATATATATATTATATATATATATATATATATATATATATATATATATATATATATATATATATATATATATATATATATATATATATATATATATATATATATATATATATATATATATATATTATATATATATATATATATATATATATATATATATATATATATATATATATATATATATATATATATATATATATATATATATATATATATATATATATATATATATATATATATATATATATATATATATATATATATATATATATATATATATATATATATATATATATATATATATATATATATATATATATATATATATATATATATATATATATGATATACTGAGTCTGCTTTGATGCATTTCCTTTTACGACTCCGTTATTAAATTGCGAACCTTTTATTTTACAGAATATTTTCCACATTCAAAATAGACACGAATAAGAAACACGAATTTCAACATTATTATTCGATATTTTTTTTATTTTATTTTATTTTATTTATTTTTTTATTTTTTTTTATTTTATTTTTTTTTTACTTCCTTCTCTATTTTCAATATTTTTGTCTCAATTTTCCTATACACTAGTCCGTAAACAAAATTTTTTACGGAATTTCAATATTTTTCTAGAGGAAATTTGAATAATTTTATTTAAATTTTTTTTTTTAGGGTGATTTATAGTTTTTTTTATTTATTTATTTTTTTTTATTTAAAATTTAGATTATATTTTGCTTTTAAAAAAAGTTTTTATTTCTCAATTCATCTTAATCAATGATGATTTGCTTAAACAAGTTTCAGAATGAAAGTTTCTTATTTGACCCCCCACAGGGGCACCTTCCCCAGACTTGAGGCCAATTTCAATGGATTGAACCCCCCAAAATGGTGTCAGGAAAGAGCGTGAGGTCAATTTGAGCGGAGTGATTTGCTTTGCAAATCAAAATCCCGTTTTGGCTTAGGTTGCCAGATTTTTTGAAAAGTAGCTAAATCTGGCACCTGCCGAAAGTGCGTACCTTACTACTCCTATGACACTGCCATTAAATCGTCGATATATGAAAATTGGTCAGCATTTTAAAAATAATTTTCGAAAGATTTTCCCTTCAGTTCGATTGTGTCAACCATTTAGCCAAATGTTTAAATAATTTTTAGATAATTTTGCATTTCTTTAAACTTTTCTAAAAATAATTCTTTGGAATTTATGTTGTCCCAAAGAATATTACTTTCATTCTACATAAACAACGAACACAAAATAAATGTAAATGCATTTCTGAGAACATAATGAAGCGCAGAACAATAAAAACAAACATAAAAAAAAATAAAATTTTACTGTGAAATATAATCTCTATTCTCCGATTTCGAAGAAAGAATGCTATTTGTCTGTCTTTTGCTTTCTCTATAATAAGTGAATTTCCAGGTTTCCTATTTAAGAGTATTTAAAACACTTTAACCATTTCATAGGTTAATATTTCTTCCTTATTTTAAATATAATAACACGAAAGACTACAACGTTTCCTGACTTTCCATTTCTATGCCTGGAAACCGTTGGAAAAGTAAACGAAACAAAATAAAAAATGGATTCGTTTTAATGGCTATGAAGTGACCTTTCTGGAAACATTTTTATATGTAATAAACGTCATAAAATAGGTAATATTATGTAAATTTAAATGTAAATGTAAATGTAAATATATATATATATATATATATATATATATATATATATATATATATATATATATATATATATATATATATATATATATATATATATATATATATATATATATATATATATGAGAGAGAGAGAGAGAGAGAGAGAGAGAGAGAGAGAGAGAGAGAGACCTACAAAATACAGATGGAATAAAAATCATCGATCATTTGATCATATCATTTCATCGGATAGAAGAATGGTATGGAATGTGAAAATAATACCGAAGGTGTCTTTGGACTCTGATCATAGACTGCTAGTGATGGATCTAAGAATAAGGGTCGAAAGGTTGCAGATTAAGAGTCGGAGAGAAGGGAACGAAGATATTCAATTCTAAACAAGAAAACTTTTTCAAAGAAATTGTCGAACAGACTGAAGGATTTTGTTCGTGCTTTCAAAATCTTTCGTTTTTCTTATCATTAATTAGAAGAAGAAAG
>SEYY01005507.1:5000-7500 GCA_009176605.1 Armadillidium nasatum
TTTATGATTAAAACTAATGAAATAAAAAATGAAAGTAAATTCTTGTATACAACGAAGACTTAGCAATCCTTCTGCAATATTATTATTATTATTATTATTATTATTATTATTATTATTATTATTATTTTTTTTTTTTTTTTTTTTTTTTTTTTTTTTTTTTATTTTAAATGTTTAAGTTTTTTTTTTTTTCCTTTAAAAAATATAAATTACACCTAAAATGGTATATACTTCATTTCATAAACATAGTTTTCTTGCTACATTTTTTTTTTTTTTTTTTTTTTTGAAAAGGCGTTTCTCGTACAAAAATACAAGAAGGTTTTTTTTCCCTACTTTTTTTGCTTTTAAAAAAATGGTGTAATTTAAAGGGAGCGAAATCGAGCTTCTTACTGATACATCATTATTATTCTTTCACTTTTTGTATTAAACAAGTCAAACCTCGATGAAATTTGTTGTTTGTTTTAATATGTAAATGAGGCGAGGTCGAGACGCTTCGACTAATTTGCATAATGAGTTTTGTTTTGATATTCTGTTGAACAGTGAATGATTGCCGGTTGTCCGCCGCTTAAATAGCTTATTATTAACGAGTATATACTTCTTCTACTATTGCTTCTGCTACAACTACTACTACTACTACTACTAATAATAATAATAATAATAGTAGTAACGGTTAATTATTTTTCCATACGAAGAATGCTTAATCAATTTTTAAGTTACAAGTTTTCAAACATTCTGTTAATATAGCGATAAAAACACTTAAACATTATATATATATATATATATAATATATATATATATATATATATATATATATATATATATATATATATATATATATATTATATATATATATATATAATATATATATATATATATATATAATATATACAGGGAGGAGTAAATTAATTGGGGGCAGTCAACAGCTATAGATTGAAAAGTATACATAAGAAGTAAAAAAGAGTATTGACTTATCAAATGAAAATGTATCTGGACAATGAATCATTTCGTAAGCAAACCTTTGCAAAGAAAATTAAACGCAACATAAATCACATAATTGGTTCAAATTTTTCTCCATCTCTTTCCATGGTCAATATTCTGAATACATTTCTATATTGTATCTTAATAATGATTGAAAACACCCCGTTTTGTAGTCATATAAAACTCCAAAGAGAGGAATCGAAAGGTGTAAGGACAGGTGTTATGTTAAAGCCATTTTCTCTCATCGTTCGTATTGTCACAGACAATTAATGTTTATGTAACCATGGTAAGAAATGATACTAAATTGGAGTGACATCTTATGATGTTAACATTCCAATTTGCAAATGTCTGGCCAAATTAGACTCAGTTGAAAAATAAAATCTTGTTTTTTAGCACATTCTCGCTACTATTAGAGGAATAAACCTACTAGATCTGCAGTGCAAGTTTCAATCCAAAATAGCAACATCTCCAGTGTTGACATATCTTTCAGTAGTTTCAAGTAGTTTTATTCTTGTTCAAAGCAGTGCTGTGACAAGAATTTTCAACTTAAAAGTTTTTCGTCACTCCAAAGGATTTTTTTCTGGAAAGGAAGCGAATGTGGCACATTTTTTGCATAATAATTTCCCAGAACTTAACCCTTCGATCACAGTAGTCTCCGATTATAGCTTCGAGTATTATGGATTGGTTTTAGATAAAGCTAATGGAGAATTCATTGAATGGATTTTCTAGAGACGTTCTTGCATTCTGTAGCTCTCTTGGTACACTTTTTTGGACTGTAAATGAAACTAACCTCGGCAACCCGCTTACTTTTTTACTTTTTTTTCAGTAGAGACGAATTTCAATTTTCATTTTCTAAGCAGTATGAAATTAAATCAATGTCGTCAAAACGGCTTATGGTGCCTGTTATCTCATTTTTTTGTAAATTTTTTGCTTGTAAATACATTTATCGTTTTGTAATATATTCTCAGCAAAAACGAGCTACTTGTTTGTACTTCGTCGCTCTGGGAGGTTATTCTTAGTCTTATTATTTAGTCGAAATTTGAAATAAAAAATAAAAAAATTATTTTTAAAAAATATATAAATTTAATGCAGAAGAGAACGTATGAAATTTCAGTTGCATATATATAGTAGCTTAAAGCATTTTTAAGTAATATCCTTTTAATATTTAAATTTTTTTTTCCAATTTTTATTTTCATTTCCAATCCATCAATTTAATAACAGAAACATGGTAAAAATAATCTATTATATATTTTGAGCACTTACAACTAATCAAAAAAGAAAAAAAAAACAAAAAAAAAAAAAAAAAAAAAAAAAATTTATTATTATTATTATTATTATTATTATTATTATTATATATTATTATTATTATTATTATTATTATTATTATAATAATAATAATAAAATAATAATAATAATAATAATAATAATAATAATAATAATAATAATAATAATAATAATAATAATTATAATAATAATAATTTACTCTTTTTATAATACCAAAATCAAAATACTTAGTGGAAATTCT
>SEYY01005507.1:30000-47500 GCA_009176605.1 Armadillidium nasatum
AAAAAAAAAAAAATTATATATATACTGCATTCAGTGAGGAATCTGCCAAACTTCAAGGATGTATTACGGAAGTCATTTGAAGAAACAAAAGTTATATCTACATTAGTCAGAATCGGATAAAAAAATAATTCTGCAAAATGTGCGCTTTGATTAAAAATTGTTAGAAATAGACCTTGAAAACGATCGCTAAACGGTGTTAGTCGTAGTTTAAAATCTTTGCAAGTGAACATTGTGGTTAGTTTAAACATGCTTTTGACAATTACGAATGGATTATATGTGCAAATATACATTAAGTTTGCTGCTTTGCTAATGGTAACGAGAGAGCTTCTGTGCTGGAATATTATAGACATTTCCAACAATGTTATCCACTACCAAATAGACAGGTAACTATCAATGCACACAGACGACTTCGTGAAACTGAATCGTTTCATCTACCTTCAGAAAATCTGCCTGGTCGACTAGAACACGTGGATAATATCCTTCAGACGGTACAACGCAGTCCCAGACTTAACACCCGCAGAATTTCTGCGAGTCTTCGAATCCATCCCACTACTGTGTAGAGAAAATTGCACTATGACTGTTTATATCCGTACCATCGTTTTCAACATGGCCAACGAGAATATTTTTGCAGATGAATTATTGAAGATCCCGAATATCCAAGATGCATTTTATTTACCGATAAGTCGACCTTTACTCGTGATGACGATATTAATAATAATAGGAAATAATCATGTTTGGGTTTGTAATAATTCTCCCGCTACGGTTGAAAGCATATTTCAACCCATATTTTCTGTGAACGTGTGGTGTGGTATCATTTCAAATCAGTTTACTGGTCCACGTGTGTTTTGTGGTCGTCTTACGGGGAAGTGTATAAGAATTATTCTTCAATTATTTTGGAGGATATTCCTTTGGAAATCCGATCTGCGATGTATCTGCAACACGACGGAGCACCTGCACACTCACACCGCATAGTGTGTGAGTACCTTTATCGAAAATATCAATATCGCAAAATCGGCAGAGGAGGACCAAATGGCTTGTCCAGCACTATCATCTGACCCAGCAGCACTGGATTATTGCTTTTAGGACACAATGAAAGAACTTGTTATATGCAGTGATGGCTAGTAATCACAACGAATTAATACAGAGAATATTTAATGCTGCAGATGAAATTCGGCTGAATCCTCAAATACAGGAGAATGCGTCGAACTCCATAGTTGATCTTGCACAATACTGTATTACCGTGAGGTGGTCATTTTGAACATCGTGTAGCTTCATTATGTATTACACCTCGTACTGTAA
The DNA here is from genome assembly GCA_009176605.1 of Armadillidium nasatum. NCBI lineage: Eukaryota > Metazoa > Arthropoda > Malacostraca > Isopoda > Armadillidiidae > Armadillidium > Armadillidium nasatum. Next base: position 31,300 of record SEYY01005507.1, read on the forward strand.
TTTTTGAGAAATATTTCTTCCTGATTTTTTCTAGTGTTACCTCATCAACCTGTAACTCTCTACCTCTTCCGAATAAGACCTATGTTGATATAACCTTTTTCACTTAACATGCCTTCTGTAATAACTCTTTAAAGTCTGACAGATTCCTTCCGGGGAACCCTATATATATATATATATATATATATATATATATATATATATATATATATATATATATATATATATATATATATATATATATATATATATATATATATATATATATATATATATATATATATATATATATATATATATATATATATATATATATATATATATATATATATATATATATATATATATATATAATATATATATATATATATATATATATATATATATATATATATATATATATATATATATATATATATATATATATATATATATATATATATATATATATATATATATATATATATATATATATATATATATATATATATATATATATATATATATATATATATATATATATATAGGGGGAGGACGTAGCGCAGTCCGAAGCGATGAAAGTACCCCCACTGGGCTTAACACACGGGGTGATAGGATGGGCTAGACCATTCCGTTTCACTCCGTTGCCCTTTGGTTCGTTCCTTTTCGCGGATCTCTAGTGTACCCTCGACCACATTGGAGTGCCTATGCTCCAACCTTCCTCCTTCTTCACATGTGTCTTACAATATTTACAAACACTTACACTAACATTACCTATTAAATTTATCAAAATGGCAAAACTTAAATCTGCCTCGGAGAATCCAAGAGGGGCGGATTCCAAATATAGCCCCTCATCCACTCCTTCCCCCATCACCACTTGGGAGTTGGTGGCCTCCGGTGATGGGGTTGGTGCCACCAAGACCTCTATGCCGACTTGCCCTGGTGCACGGTCTTCATTTTTCATTAATTTCTGCAACATTCGCGGTCTTTTTTCTAATCTCCACTTTGTCGAACACCACCTCTCTTCTTCTAGACCTCATCTCTTGTTCTTAACTGAAACTCAGGTGTCTGAGTGCTCTGACAGCAAACCCTACTCTGTTTCCTTCTACTGTCTCTATCCTCAATTTTCAGCCAAAGGCGGATGTTGCGCATATGTGCGCAACGATGTTGTCTTTTCTCGTGTCTCTAATTTGGAGTCTTCTGAATTCTCTACTTTATGGCTCAAACTTTCTTGCAACTCTACAACTAAATTCATTTGTTCTGTCTACTTATCTCCTAATTCTACAGACTATCCAAAATTCTTCGACTGTTCTTAACTCCAAAATAGAACACATTCTTTCTTCTTCTCCTTTCTCCGAAATCATCATTTTAGGTGATTTCAATGTTCACCACCGCCAATGGCTTTCATCTAGTTCTCATGATCCAGCTGGTGAACTCGCCTTCCAATTTTCTATCCAGAACAACCTTGAGCAGTTGGTGCATCTCCCTACCCGTATCCCTGACCGTCTTGGTGATGAACCCAACATTCTAGACCTTTTTCTAACTTCTAATCCTTCTCCTTATACTGTTAAACTCTTTCCTCCTCTGGGTTCATCCGATCATCTTCTTATCTCCGTATCTTGTCCTGTCTCTTCAAGTCTTCCGCAAGAACGGCCCCCGCCCTCGGCGAGGAGACGTTTCTGGCATTTTGGTGCCACTAACTGGTCTGACTTGCGGTCGTACTTTTCTGATTTTCCATGGAATGATTACTGTTTCCGTGGGAGGGGTCCCTCGGAGTGTGCAGAGCGCATAACTGAGGTGATTCTCTCTGGCATGGAGGCGTACATTCCATATTCTTTCCCTTCCACTAAACCTAATAAACCTTGGTTTAACTCTGCTTGTTCTCGTGCTATCCGCCGCAGGGATGCTGCCTTCAGGGACTACCGTCGTCTTCAAACTCCAGAATCTCACGCTACTTATATTTCATCCCGGAATCGTGCAAAATCTATTCTTCGAGATACTAAAAACTCTTTTCTCCGTCGCAAATGCAATAATCTTTCTGACTCCTCTTCCTCTCGACCTTTCTGGCATTTTGCAAAAAATGTCAACTCTAACTTTGCTTCTTCCTCTTTCCCTCCTCTAGTATCTTCTGACGGTTCAACTGCCGTTTTGCCTTCCTCTAAAGCTGAACTCTTTGCTCAAACTTTTGCCTTAAATTCAACCTTAGACGATTCCGGAGCTGTTCCTCCTCCTTCAACCCCCTCTAACTCATTTATGTCTAAAATTGTAATTTCTTCTAAAGACGTCACTTCTGCTCTCTCTGAGCTTAACACTAAGAAGGCGTACGGTCCTGATGGTATCCTTCCTGTGGTTCTCAAAACTTGTGCTTCCGAGCTTGCACCCTGCCTTGGTAAACTATTTCGTCTATGTCTTTCTACTTCAACCTTCCCTTCTTGCTGGAAACGTGCTCTCATTCAGCCTGTGCCGAAGAAGGGGGACCCCTCTCAGCCCTCTAACTATCGTCCTATTTCTTTAACCTCCATTCTTTCTAAAGTTTTCGAATCTATCCTTAACAGGAAGATTTGGAAACATCTCAATTCTTCTAATCTTATCTCTGATCGCCAGTATGGCTTTCGTAAGAAACGCTCTACTGGGTGATCTTCTTTCCCTTCTCTCTGACTCTTGGTCCTCCGCTCTTCGGCATTTCGGTGAATCTTTTGCTGTGGCGCTGGACATATCGAAAGCTTTCGATAGAGTCTGGCACAAAGCTTTGATTTCCAAACTTCCCTCTTTCGGAATCTATCCTTCTCTCTGTGACCTTCTCTCTGATTTCCTTTCTGGTCGTTCTATAGCAGCTGTTGTAGACGGCCACTGTTCATCCTATAAATCTATTAATAGTGGTGTTCCTCAAGGATCTGTCCTATCCCCAACACTTTTTCTGCTTTTCATTAATGACCTTCTCTCTATTACTTCATCTCCTATCCACTCCTATGCTGATGACTCCACCCTTCATTACTCCTTTCATTTTGAAAGACGCCCTCCCAGCAACAGTTAATAGAGGCAAGGAGGGTGGCCTTGGAGCAACTAACCTCTGATCTATCTCTCATTTCAAATTGGGGCAAAGAAAACATGGTCGTTTTCAATGCCTCAAAAAACTCAATTCCTCCATCTCTCTACTCGACACAATCTTCCACACAACTACGATATCTTCTTCGAAAACACGCAACTCAAACCTTCATCTCTCCTTAATATTCTAGGTGTTTCTTTTTCTCGTGATCTTTCTTGGAAAGATCACATTACCTCTCTTTCTAAACAAGCTTCTAAGAGGTTGGGTGTTCTGAGGCGCCTTCAGTATTTCTTCACACCACCCCATTTGCTTGCTCTGTATAGGGGTGTTGTTCGCCCCTGTATGGAGTATGCGTCACACATCTGGGGTGGTTCCACTCATACAGCTCTCCTGGAAAAGGTGAAGTCTAGAGCTTTTCGCCTTATCAATTCTCCTGCTCTTACTAATTCTCTCCAATCTCTTTCTGCCCGTCGAATTGTTGCGTCACTCTCTTTATACTATCGCTATTACAATGGTCACTGCTCTTCTGAACTCTCTCGTCGCATACCTCCTTTAAGAAGGGTTCGTGCGACTCGTCTTTCTACACAGTCTCATCCTTTCTCTGTCCAACTCTCTGACCCCAGACTTAACCGCTATGCTCAATCTTACATGTACTCTACTGGTAAAGTCTGGAACACACTTCCTTCATCTATTTTCCCAACTTCCTATGACTTAGGCACTTTCAAACGCCGTGTATCAGGTCATGTCGGCCTTTAATTTGACCATGTTCCCGACTTTCCCCCTAACTCTGGTGGAACATGAGTAGGCCTCTGGCCTTTGCCCACCAGAGGAGAAATAAAATATATATATATATATATATATATATATATATATATATATATATATATATATATATATATATATATATATATATATATATATATATATATATATATATATATATATATATATATATATATATATATATATATATATATATATATCATATATGATAATAATAAAAATTTTTAACATCCTCAAATGAAGTTGTGATGTGGAATCAGATATTCAAATTGTTATTCAATTTGACCTCACAAATTATATATTTAGCCTTCTAAATGTAACTGTAAAGACAAACTTCATTATATATATATATATATATATATATATATATATATATATATATATATATATATATATATATATATATATATATATATATATATATATATATATATATATATATATATATATATATATATATATATATATATATATATATATATATATATATATATATATATATATATATATATATATATATATGAGTGTGTGTGTGTGTGTGAGTGCGTGTGTATGATATAGGCCTATATGATGCATATTATTACAATGAATAATCGAGAGAATCGAACTTTTGTTTTTTTTAAACTTCACACTCCTGAGAATAATAGTAAAGACAAAAATTAAAGTAAGATAAAAAAAGAATTGATGGGAAACTTCTTACTTTTATTCTTATAAATATTCAGAGATTCTGACTCTAAATTAAACTTCACAGATGATTTGCAATGAAGGAATAATCAATGATTACAATTACCAAATATATATTTACGAATAATGAAATAAGCTCTTACTAAATTGTAAATCGATAAAAAAGTGGAATTTTTGACACAAACGAGAGATAACAAAGGATAACTTTCAAACCTGATCTACCACAAAAAATATCGATTAAATAAGTACAATCAGAATGACAAAACGATCATAAAGAATTTTATAAGCAATATATATATATATATATATATATATATATATATATATATATATATATATATATATATATATATATATATATATATATATATATATATATATATATATATATATATATATATATATATATATATATATATATATATATATATATATATATATATATATATATATATATATATATATATATATATATATATATATATATATATATATATATATATATATATATATATATATATATATATATATATATATATATATATATATATATATATATATATATATATATATATATATATATATATATATATATATATATATATATATATATATATATATATATATATATATATATATATATATATATATATATATATATTATATATATATATATATATTATATATATATATAATATCTTTTTATTTAAATTCAAAATTATATCTAATAATTTATTTTATTTCTGTATTTGAGAACGATTCTTCTATAAAAGAATCTCAAATTTCTCTGAACATGACATTAATATCCCAACATCTGCTTCTCCATATAAAACCATCCCTCTCCCCCACATAACCCACGCTGTCTTATTTACACCCCACTTACTTTGAACTAACTGCGAGGAGAGGCAATGGAGTTCTGTTTTTATAATTTACGCGTTTTTAATTTTAGTTTCATATTATTTAAGTTATTGTCTCTATCATTATTATTATTATTATTATTATTATTATTATTATTATTATTATTATTATTATTATTATTATTATTATTATTATTATTATTATTATTATTATTATTATTATTATTATTATTATTATTATTATTATTATTATTATTATTATTATTATTATTATTATTATGTACTGGTGTTCTCCATTTTAAATTTTAGGGATCCAATAATTTATTATGCATTTTCTATAGAATAAGAATATGCATGTGTTTTAGCCCTATAGTATTGAAAACTTCCAAATAGTTATTAATTTTAGTAATTACTGTTTCATGATTTTAATTTTTTATACCAAAAATTTAATGATCTACTGTGCTATTTCATATAATTTTCCATTTAGAGTACGAATTTTAAAGAAACTGGAAAGAAAATTCAATTATCGTTATTGTTATTTTTTGTTAGGTTTTCTAGCTCATACAGTGTTTATTTTTCTTTCCCCCGGTATACAATTAGTCAATTTCTGTTTAAAAGAAAGTTAAATTTTATTTTATTATTACTATCATTATTTACTATTATTATTTTTCATTTTGCGGCCTCACCAAATTTTAATCATTTTAAGATTAATTATAAATTTACTATATGGGTATTTTATCATTTTCTTTCGGGAGATTAGACAATTTTGAAAAGTACCGCATGTCGTTTGATTTCACTATTTTGTTCAAATCTCTTGAGAAAGCGGAAAGAAGAAATTTGTATTATTTCAACGTTTGGAAGATCATTTTAATCTTTAATTTTATTCATATTTCCATTAGTTTTATAATATTTAATATTATTATTATTATTATTATTATTATTATTATTATTATTATTATTATTATTATTATTATTATTATTATTATTATTATTATTATTATTATTAGGATTGATATTCCACAAAATAAATATGTAGACTATGTTCGCTTTCTCCCCCCTTCCCTACTCTCTCTCTCTTCCTTCTCAAACGCAAGACTTATCGATATAGTTATCAATTTTAGTTATTGTTATTTCAAATTTGTTTCGAACCAAGTTACGAACGATATTGACTGTCGGTATTTGATCTTTCTCTGATCTATTTTAGTTTAAAATGAAAGTAAAAATACTATTAATTGATATAGTAGTCTTTATCATTTTTTTTCTTTTTATTGAGTTACTTTGATTTTTCTTATTAGTTAGTAATATTATAATTTGATTCTGGGAAAGAAATTATTATAATTATTATTCTCTTTATTACTTTTAATATTGGAATTTTTATTTTTATTTTTTTTATTATTATTTCGTACCCTATTCAGCTATAAAACTTTTTTTGGTGATTAGAGTTCAAATGAATTATGGAAAGAAGAAATCTCTAATTAATTTATTTTTAATATTTAATTTATTTTACGGTTCTAACTATTATTTTATCATTTTGTATTACGAGTTCTACCCGATCCCTTTTTGAGTTACAGATTAGATGTTGGAAGAAGATACTACTAATGTCTTTATCTAATATTAATTTTTATATATTATTCTTGTCGTTTTTTTATTTTAATTTATATTTTAATCGTTCCCGTTATTTTCAATTTTGATTTTGGTATATTTTATTGTTTAGCGTTCGACTTCATTCCATTTAAAGTACGGAACTGATTTTATATTATTTAATTGTTAACGTTAATGATTGATTGTATTGCTCTCTCTATTTATATCTGTCATGGGTGTTTTGAATTTTAGTATCATTTCTCTCTTGGTTATTATTATTTTAAGTAAGAATATTTATTAATTTTCCATTTATTTTATTTTGGCTAGGGTCAAAATTTTTGTTTCTTTTATTAATAACTTCTTTTTAATTAACACTTGGATTACTACCACCTTCTTTATTTATGTTAAAATTTTTAATTTTGCCATTTTATTATTTTTTCATATAATTAAATGATAATTTTCATATAGTGTCTTATTATAACCCCTATTAAATTTGATTATTATATATATATATATATATATATATATATATATATATATATATATATATATATATATATATATATATATATATATATATATATATATATATATATATATATATATATATATATATATATATATATATATATATATATATATATATATATATATGTGTGTGTGTGTGTGTGTGTGTGGTTAAGTGCTAATTGCAATAGTGTCAATACTCGCACTTCTCATACTCTTCCATTAACAAAAAATTCCTTTTTTTAACCTCTGCAAATGATCGGATTACAAACATTTACATCGTTTGCTGATTTCACAGAGCTTCGACAATTTCGTCTGTTTACTTTACTGACTGTGACTCGCCTTAAAATAACATGATGAAAGTTTGAATGGGATTTACAGAATGTTGCATAGTCCTTTTTATTGACAGCACATGAAACATTCTATTTCGGTTTAGGAATTATTCTCTTGGTGAAGATTAAAATTTTGATCCACAGTTTGCGTTGTGTGTTGATTCAGCTTCAAATACCTTTGCAATGGAATTAACAATAATTCATCAGACATCCTTATCTGTGAAAGTTTGAAAACTCAATGTTTTCGTAATTTTAACACATAGAGACACACAACCACACACACACACACGCACACACACACACACACACACTATATATATATATATATATATATATATATATATATATATATATATATATATATATATATATATATATATATATATATATATATATATATATATATTAGAGGGAGAACGAAGAGTCGTCCAAATCAATGGAAGTGCCCACCACTGGACATAACCAGCTGGGTAATAGGATATTCTAGACCATTTTGTTTCACCCCGTTGCCCTATGGTTCATTCCTTTTCGCGTTTCTCCTTCTCAGAAGGTCCCTTGTGTACCCTTGACCCATATTAGAGTGTCTTTGCTCCTATTAACTTCCCCTTTCTTCACATGTTCCCCACAAACTTACTAGCGCTGACCTTTCTTAAAAAAATTAAAATGGCGAAAAGTAAAGCTGCTTCGGAAAAGCATAGAGGGGCGGCTTTCAAAAATAGCCCCTCATCCACACTTTCCCCTATCATCACTTGGGAGTTTGTGACTTCCAGGGATGGAGTTAGTAGTAAGGGGACCGACATCGGCAGATGCCAGATTCGAAAAATCTGGCAACCTGTCCCTAACAGTCTTTTCTGCATTTGCGTGCAATCCTGCATTCTCAGGGACCTTCCTGACATTTTCTTTATCGGTTCACAGACCCACGTGGGCCCCTGACCCCCCGGACCCCAAATTCGAGCAAAATTCAGTCGGACTGAACCGCAAAGAAAATGATCAGGAAAGAAAGTGAGGTGAACGCAGCGATTTTGCAAACTCAGGCAACTTCCTGAAACCATTTTGGGAGGGTTCACGGGGCCACCCGCCCCCTTCCCCAGATTGAGGCCAATTTCAATGGGTTGAACCCCCCAAAATGGTGTCAGGAAAGAGCGTTGAGGTCAATTTGAGCGGAGTGATTTGCTTTGCAAATCAAAATCCCGTTCTGGCTTAGGTTGCCAGATTTTTCGAATCTGGCATCTGCCGATGTCAGTAAGGGGACCGACATCGGCAGATGCCAGATTCGAAAAATCTGGCAACCTGTCCCTAACGGTCTTTTCTGCATTTGCGTGCAATCCTGCATTCTCAGGGACCTTCCTGACATTTTCTTTATCGGTTCACAGACCCACGTGGGCCCCTGGACCCCCGGACCCCCAAATTCGAGCAAAATTCAGTCGGACTGAACCGCAAAGAAAATGATCAGGAAAGAAAGTGAGGTGAACGCAGCGATTTTGCAAACTCAGGCAACTTCCTGATACCATTTTGGGAGGGTTCACGGGGCCACCCGCGGGGGTCCCTTCCCCAGACTTGAGGCCAATTTCAATGGGTTGAACCCCCCAAAATGGTGTCAGGAAAGAGCGTTGAGGTCAATTTGAGCGGAGTGATTTGCTTTGCAAATCAAAATCCCGTTCTGGCTTAGGTTGCCAGATTTTTCGAATCTGGCATCTGCCGATGTCGGTCCCCTTACTACTGGAGTTGGTGCCACCAAGACTTCTGCAAGTCTTCTTTTTTCATTAATTTCTTAAGCATTCGCAGTCAATTGTCTAATTTCCACTTTGCCAACACCACCTCTCTTTTTCTAGATCTCATCTCTTGTTCTTAACTGAAGCACAAGTGCTTGATTGCTCTGACAGAAAACTCTACTTCATTTCCTCCATTGTCTTTATTCTCAATTTTCAGTCAAAGGGGATGTTGTTTGTTCCATGTAGCTAATTTGAAGACTTCTGAATTCTCTATTTTATGGCTTAAGCTCTCCTGTAACTCTGCAACTAAATTCTTTTGTCTTGTCTTTTTATCTCCTAACTCTAATGACTTTAAAAAATTCTTCAATCATCATAACTTTAAAATAGGACACATTCTTTAATTTTCTCCTTTCGCTGAAATCATCATTTTAGGTGATTTCAACTTTCACTTCCGCCAATGGCTTTCATCTAGTTCTCATGATCCAGCTGGTGAACTCTCCTACCACTTTTTTGTCCAGAACAACCTTTAAGCAGTTGGTGCAACTTCCTACCCTTCTCCTTGACCGTCAAGGTGATGAACCCAACATCCTTGATCTTTTCTTAACTTCTTATCCTTCTCCTTACACAGTTAAATTCTTTTTCCTTCTGGGTTCATCCGATCACCTGCCCATCTCTCTACCTTTCTCTGTCTCTTCAAGTCTTCGGCAAAAACGGCTCACACTTTCGGCGAGAAGACGTTTCTGGCACTTCAGTGCCGCCAACCAGTCCGTACTTCTTTTATTTACCATGGAATGATTACTGTGTTCGTGGGAGGGGTCCATTGGAATATGCAGAGAGCATAACAGTGGTGATTCTCTATGGCAGAAGGGGTACATTCTTTCCCTTCTGTTAAACCTAATAACCCTGGATTAACTTTGTTTGTTCTCGTGCTATTTCCCGCAGGGATGCTACTACAATACTACTTCAAACTTTAGAAACTCACGCAACTTATATTTCATCCTAGAATCGAGCAAAATTTATTCTCCGTAACACCAAAACTATTTTCTCAGTAAAAAATGCAATAATCTTTCTGGTTCCTCTTCCTCACGCATTTTCTGGCATTTTGCGAAAAAATATCAACTTTAATTTTGCTTCTCCCTATTTCCCTCTTCTATTTTCTTCTAACCACATAACTGGGGTTTTGCCTTCTACTAAAGCTGAACTCTTCTCTCAAACTTTTTCTCCTAATTCAACCTTAGATGACTGCGGAATTATTTCTACTCCTTCAACCTCCTCCAACTCGTTTATGCCTAAAATTGCAATTTCTTCTATAGACGTTATTTCTACCTAACTTAATATAAAAGACGCCCCAACCAACAGCAGTTAATAGACGCAAGGAGGGTAGCCTTCGAGCAACTGAACTCTGATTTTTCTCGAATTTCAAAGTTGAGCAGAGAAAACATGTTCGTTTTCAATACCTCTTGTGCAATAATTCCTTACATGGGTTAATGGTTTCTTGTGGAACCAGGACTGTGGGTTTAGTAATAGTAATTTAAATACCCGAGATTTTTTGGTTTTACATAAACCCCTAATATATAATTTATTATCACCCGGTGTCCCAAAAAAGTACTGTGGAAGAAGATGGAAACATATTTCCTTGGTTTTTTAAATGGAAACAATTTAAATATATACTACTTCTGCTTCTTATATAGCTGTCATGCTGTTGAATTTCGCTATTAATTGTGTTGCTAATATCGGCATTTGTATTAATAATTTTTTATATTTATTTTGAGAAAACTTGCATTCGAAGAGCAGTAAACGAGTTTCAAAACTGGCAGAAATACAGTTAATCATTTCTTGGCTGTATTTACTTCCAATTAACGAAGAACATTTAGCTTTGAAGAAACACAGGCTGCCTGAAGCTCCTTTGAGATCTATTTTCCAGAAGGAGAAAATTTGTTGGGCAAGACATTGCTAGGACATAAAAAGGGTGAGTAAAACCGTTTCATCTCGTGCAACTTATCATATCCTTTGGCATCCTTTTATTAAAAGGAGTGCAGCATCTGGGCACCTTGTCCCATTTATTAAATTTTCAATTTTAAGTTTGAAATTGTCAAATTTGGTTTGTTGATGAGAACAGTACTTGTTTCACAAGAAATTATTTGCTTTATTTGTAAGTTTTTGCTTATTAAGTCTAACTTGTATATCGATAAAATCTCACATTTCCCCATACTACTAATTTTTGTCTTTATTTTCCAGCTTGGGGTCGGTCTACTCATTAAGTGCAATCAGGCGTGGAGTTTCCAATCAAAACACCCTAGAATATTGTACTGATGAATATATTAATGTATAGTTATTTTTTTTAGTAAAGCTTTTAAGTAAACTAAGTTTATTTTTCTGTCCGTCAACCTAATTGAATATTTTTCACAATTTAAAAATTTAACAGTAATTTTGAACCTTTAGGCAAAAATAAAAGTAAGTTATTTAGATTATAAATCTTTAATTTTTTGCATATCTCTGAAGTTCAGTTCCTCTATTTATCTACTCGACACAACCTTCCACATGAAAATATCTTCTTCGAAAACACGAAACTCAAACCTTCTTCTGTCCTTCATATTCTCAGTATTTCTTTTTCTCGTGATCTTTCTTGGAAAGATTACGTTACTTCTCTTTTTAAACAAGCTTCTAAGAGGTTGGGTATTCTTAGGTCCCTTCGTAATTCATTCACGCCACTTCAGGTTCTTGCTTTGTATAGGGGCATTGTTCACAGCTGTATGGAGTACGCATCACATGTCTGGGATGGTTCCATTCAAACAGCTCTCCTTTAAAAGGTGGAGTCTAGAGCTTTTTGTCTTATCAACTTTCCTGCTTCCCTAATTCTCTTCCGTCTTTTTCTTTCGTCGAAATATTGCGTAACTCTCTATACTATCGTTATTAATTTGGACACTTCTCTTCTGAGCTCTCCCTTCGCATACCTCCTACACTGAGAAGGGCTCGTTCAACATACCTTTCTACAAAGTCTCATCCTTTCTCTGTCTAACTTTCTGACCCCAGACTTAACATCCATGCTCAATCGTACAGTACTCAACTGTTAAAATCTGGAAAACACTCCCTTTATCTGTTTACCCTTCTTCTTTTGATTCACACACTTTCAAACGCAGTGTATCGAAACATGTCAGCTTTTAACGACCAGATTTCCGATGTTTCCCCAACTTTGGTGGAAATTAGTAGGCCTCTAGTCTTTGCCCACCAGAGGTTATATATATATATATATATATATATATATATATATATATATATATATATATATATATATATATATATATATATATATATATATATATATATATATATATATATATATATATATGGTGAGACTTCTGCTTGAACCACTTAAATATTTAAAAAACTACTGAACGTACGTAAAAAAGATTATATTTTTAGTATCCTTGAAGAACTTTGATAAGGAAAAATTGGGAATTAAAAAAAAAACATATTTATTTTAATAACAACGAAATTTATAATAACGAAAAATAGACGACATCGCACGTTTGGCAGCGCACGTCTGGCAGCGTCTTTTTATGAGTCAAATTCCGAGAATATAAAGTTGCATAAATTTCGCAAGCGCGTAGAAATTGTAACAAAAATGTAAAATATATATATATATTTGGTGTAATATGGCAGTAGGCTACGATCCTACGGCAACATACCAGCTATCGGTTAGGCCACAATCTCACGGCAATCTTCGGTCGTCAGGTTAAATAAGTCGAAAGGAGTTCGTTAAAAAAAAATCCTTACTAATCATAAAAATAGTAGTGACAGATTTTTCCTCAAATATCGTACAAAAAAAAATTTTTTTTAAATTTTTTTTTTAAATATTCTGCATTTTTCTTACCTAAATTTTGACAAGGATTCCAAAAATATAAACCTTTTTTACGTACGTTCAGTAGTTTTTGAAATATTTAAGTGGCTTCAAACCGAAGTCTGACCATATATATATATATATATATATATATATATATATATATATATATATATATATATATATATATATATATATATATATATATATATATATATATATATATATATATATATATATAGGTCAGACTGCACTTTAGCATCCTTAAATATTTCAAAAATCACTAACCGTACATTAAAAAGGATTATATTTTTGAAATCCTTGGGTAATTTGCAGTAAGAAAACTAAAAAAATGTTAAAAAATTTAAAAAAAAATTATATAAAAATGTACGATAAGTTGAAAATTAAAATAAAGGCCACGTAAAAAAACCGAACATTTGTCTACGGGGGCTATGCCCCAAGTACTCCCCGACCCGTGAGTGATGATGATATTGTTGACTACTTTTCCTGTAGACGATTTAAGGTATTTCCCATGTTTTCCAATTTCTAAAAAATTTTGAAAAAAGGGACATTGCCAGACGTAAGATTCTCACGAGGCTTATAAAAAAGTAAAATTTACTTACATAATAAAATTATTATAAGAATTTATTTTTTATTTCCCAATTTTTCTTACCTAAAATTCAATAAGGATTTCAAAAATATAATCCTTTTTAATGTAAGATTAGTAGTTTTTGAGATATTTAAGGATGCTAAAGTGCAGTATGGCCATATATATATATATATATATATATATATATATATATATATATATATATATATATATATATATATATATATATATATATATATATATATATATATATATATATATATATATATATATATATATATATATATATATATATATATATATATATATATATATATATATATATATATATATATATATATATATATATATATATATATATATATATATATTATATAAAAATGTACGATAAGTTGAAAATTAAAATGAAGGCCATGTAAAAAAACGAACATTTGTCTACGGGGGCTATGCCCCAAGTACCCCCCGACCAGTGAGTGATAATGATATTGTTGACTACTTTTCCTGTAGACGATTTAAGGTATTTCCCATGTTTTCCAATTTCTAAAATTTTTTAAAAAAAGTGACATTGCCAGACGTAAGATTCTCACGAGGCTTATAAAAAAGTAAAATTTACTTACATAATAAAATTATTATAAGAATTTATTTTTTATTTCCCAATTTTTCTTACCTAAAATTTGATAAGGATTTCAAAAATATAATCCTTTTTAATGTAAAATTAGTAGTTTTTGAGATATTTAAGGATGCTAAAGTGCAGTCTGGCCATATATTATATATATATATATATATATATATTATATATATATATATATATATATATATATATATATATATATATATATATATATATATATATATATATATATATATATTATATATATATATATATATATATATATATATATATATATATAAAATCTATCGTTAGCACTATTATATTTTGGGGAAAATACGAATCTGAAGATAAATTGTCAGGTGATAATGACAATGTTTCCAATGGTAATTTTCGTGTGTTATTAAGGTTTCGAATAGATGTTGGAGATAAAGCGCTTCTTGATCACATGTCTGCTTAGTTAAAAGATTTCACAGTATACGAGGGTGGGCTGAAAAGTAACGCCAGTTCTTCCGTAAAATCTCGTACACTGCAGATAAGACAATGAAACAACCTTTAAAAAAAGGATCAGAGGTTTATTCAGTAAATATGTAATGGAACATCAATAACATTTCAGCGAACCAGAATCTACTTTTCGAAACTGGTTGAAAAGAAGTCTTGATCTGTTTTCTAGAACCAGTCTACCACCGTTTTCTTCACCTCATCATCTGAACCAAATCTCACTCCACTGAGGCTCTCCTTCAACTTTGGAAGGTAGGTTTGAACATTTATACCTGTTTCCGTTGCTTACTAACGCATCAACAGGTACTATTTTTCAACCCATCCTCGTATTAGCCCATCTATTTATTCATAGTAATGTAATTCATTTATGTGGCGAGATCATAATGACCTCGAAGTTCAAGCTTCGAAGCCTCTGAAGCGTCTGGGCACTGCAATTTGATCGAGCATTGTCATAATGCATTAGGAAAACTGTCCGGTTTGATCTTATTCGATGGATGCGGCTCTTCAATTTCTGAAGAATTTTACAACAACAATCGGAGTTTACATTAATGCCCTTTGGCTGATATTCCGAATAGACGAGGCCCTCTACATCCCAGATGCTCTCAGCATGAGTTTACCAGCCGAAGGTTGAGTCTTAAACTTTCATACGCCAGACGAGCTTGGGTGTCTGAATTCCATAGAGGCTCGTTTTCCTTTTGGATCGTAGAGGTGGATCCACGTTTCGTCTCCCGTTACAATGTTTTAAAGAAATTCTGCACACCTTCGGCATACAAAAATTAAATCACTGCACGTTGTTTCAGCAAAGTATCACTATTAGCTTTCATTTTTCTATCACTTACAACAATAAAACCAAATAGATATATTTTCGTGTGTTAAATCTATTCTACAAGCAGCAGTCTTTTGAAGGCAGGTTTCAACATTTATACCTGTTTCCGTTGCTTACTAACGCATCAACAGGCGTTATTTTTCAACCCATCCTCGTATTAGCTCATCTATTCATAGTGATGTAATTCATTTATGTGGCGAGATCATAAAAAGGAAAATTGTTAATGTTAATAGTGCAAAATGCTTTGCTGTTCTTGTTGACGAAACAACAGATATATCAAAAACAGAGCAGATGACACTATGCCTCATGTACGTTGATGAATTATACAAATTTAA